>VYXB01004230.1:1600560-1672608 GCA_013397135.1 Pachyramphus minor | reverse complement strand
CCACGCCTGACGCGGCCCGCGGGGAGCGGAGGGGCTGAAGGAAGGCGGGGCGGGGCCGCGCCCCTGCACGCGCATGCGCCTCCGCGCGCCGGCCAATGAGCGCCGCCGACCCCTCTGGGGCGTCTCCAAAAAAGGGGGGAAAGGCGCTGACGTTGCGGCGCGTGAGGCTCTGCGCGCGGCGGGCGCGGGGAGGGCGGTGGCGGCGCGGCCGCGGATTGGCCGAGCTGGACGGGGCGGGGAGGCGCGTGCGCGCCAAGGGCACCGCTAGGGAGTGCACCTCCCGCTCCCGCCTTTCCGCGTCTGGTCAGGGATCAGCTCCACGTGGATGTGACAGGTTGTCCATGAACCTGCAGTTTGACCCCGCCTTGCTTGCCAGGGCGGTCCACTGGTATCCTGGGGTGCATCGGGAAGTGCGTGGCCAGCAGGTCGAGGACCCTCTACTCAGCCCCAGTGAGGCCACATCTGTGCCCTGTTCTGGACAAGTTGCTACTGGAGAGGGTCCACTGGAGGGACACAAAGATTATGAAGGGACTGGAGCATCTCTTTTACGAAGAGAGGCTGCGGGAGGTGGACCTGTTTAGTCTAGAGAAGAGATGACTGAAAGGGAGTCTCATCAATGCACATAAATATCACGGAGGCAGGTGCCAAGACAGTGGTGCCACACTGTTTAGTGGTGCCCAGAGACAGGACGAGGAGTAATGGCCATAAACTAAAGCATAGGAACTTGCACCTCAACATGACAAAGAACTTCTTTACGTTGAGGGTGGCAGAGCAGCGGAACAGGCTGCCCCAGGAAGTTGTCTCTGGAGACATTCCAAACCCACTTGGATGCGTTCCTGTGTCACCTGCTCAAGGTGACCCTGACTTGGTGGGAGGATTGGACTACATCATCTCCTACCCTAACAATTCTGTGATTGAGACCGGCTGCAGCTCCTGGGGAAACCATGCTGCTTCCTGCATTGGCCTGTGCCAGGAAAGACGGACTTTCAGCTTGTTCTCAGAGTGTGGCAGGAGTCACTTCTGAGGAGACTGAGAGTACTGCAGAAGCACCCCCAGCCCTCAGCTGGTCCTGCCAGCTCTGGGTGCTGCTCAGCCTGCCCAGCTCCCACCTGTGAGGCGAGGTGATGTTCACTCCCAGCCTGGACTGTGATCACAAAGGCGCTGCCTCCCACACCCCAGCAAGGGCCGTAGCTTACACTGCTGTTGTAAAGGATGCAAGGAAGTTATTTAGCTTTCATCTTTGAGATGGTGTGGTTAAGTGAGTAAGCCTTGAAACACCTCTCTGTCTAGGATGTCCAGATGTGTTGGCGTCAGCTTCCTAACTGCTTTCCTGACTCACATTGAAGCCTAGGGAATATCTGCTGGAAAACTGACTTCACAGTGGGTGTCTGCAGATTGTCACCTCTCCCTTTGGGTACTCTAGTGACCTTTAACTCTGGAAAAAAACATGGCTATTTAAAAAGTTCACTGTAGCTTCAAAACACATCCAACATGTTGTCGGAAGTTTTGAGGCAGGACATTTGGAAAAACAGCCTCAGACTGTCATGAGTCATAAATAATTACATGTAACACTGTTTCTGATTGCTTTCTTTGTTGGTCAGCCATCAAAAGGAGATAGAAGTTCCTAATGGTAAAGTGTAAGCTCAAATGAGATAGAATTACCTATCAAATATGTATTGGTTTGTATTACAATTATATAAAAGTAAGCATGTTTGTACTCTTATTTGGTATAATTTTGTGCTTTGCGATATTTTCTTTTGAAATCGTTAGATATATGTGTATATATTAACATATAATGAAAAGTTTTCCCAAACCCTGGAGAATGACAGTCTCAATTTCTGTCCATGAAAGTACTGTTGTTTAGTGTTTTATATCCATAGTGTTTGAGAAAAACAGGGGAGGTGCCATTGTCATATTGCAGTAAGAGGTTGAATACGTGATGTCTTCGTGAAGCATGGAGTAGCTGCAAGTAACTGAGTCACTGTAGCCAAGTGTTTTGATTTTGGGAGGTGTGTTTCAATCCTATTTTTATGTGTCATCCTATGTCTTCCCTGTATTTCTCTACTACCTGTGTACTTCTAGGGTTTGAGCCTGCACCGAGGAACTTGAGAACTAAAAGCTGCAAGTGTAACAGTTCATCTGATAACACCAAGAATGCCTCGTGACCAATGACACTTTCTATTTGTGACAGAAATAATTACTGAAGTAGGGAGCAAATTTGATAGCTATCTGTCTCATTATCTGTGCCTCCTTGGTGCTACCCTCTTACTCTTCCCTTCAGCTGATAGGAGATTGCGTGGAAGGTGTGACAGGGGACAGTTGGGAGTGGAAGAGTGTTTGACATTCCTTTTGTTGAAGCACTGCATTCCCTTGTTTGTGCTCCATTACTGCCCAGGAAGCCGACATACCTCCACACTGCACCGTGTGGTGACTTGCTGGCTCAGCACTGATAATAACCATGTAACTAAGCAGATAGTTTGTGTCCCTCGGCTTTTGTGGTAGATAAGATAAGAATGGCCACTAAGTATAGTGCTGTGCCTGAGTATGGATTTCCACACTTGATAAAATATTTTAGTTGCATTATTATGGATAACCCCATTATCAGGCTGATGAAAGTGAACCTGATGCCTTTTTGCTGCTTTTAGCATCTGCGTCACTGGTCTCTTGCAAACACAGTGCTGCAAGGCTAGAATGCCTAGCTCTGGATTAGAAACTTAATACCTGTCAGGAGCAGAGTACCGAGAAACATTTCAGCTGTTAAATCTGGAACAGACTCAGCGGAAACCATGGAAAATAACAGCAACGTTTTAGGCCTCGGAAGGCTTAGATCCAGATTTAAAGACATGTCTCAGCGCTTTAAAGGAGGCATTAGTTATGCGGTTATGCTTGGATTTGCCTCCCACCTCTAGTTTTATTTTTATGTAAAATTGTGAAAATGTGCTGACGCTCGGCTTTTGTAGTTCTCTGCGAATGCATTGTGTTGGCTTTTACAGTTAAGATTGTCACTCTGTGAAGTTAGGTGCAGGAAAAAAGTCAGTATTTATGTTTTCCTTTCTCGAATTTGACATTTCTCAATACTTGCACAGAGGACATTTGGCTGAAGAATGCCTCGCAGGCCTGGCTGACAGAAGTAATGTTTGTAGTGGAAGGGATATACCCAGAATGCCACATTGCTGTGATGGGGGCATGAGCTCAACACACAGCTTTGTGCTGCACTGTGTATCACTGACCTGTGTGACACACCATCGCTCTGATGCCTCTGCTCAGGTACATTGGATGCGTGAGCGCTGAGGACTTTGTCTCTTTCCTCCCCCACACTAGCAGTGCACACTGCAGCGTGCCTGTCATGGCACACAGCGGTGCTTGCCCACCTCGCTTCTCTATCCTGTAGGTATGGTGAGTCTTGCCGTGGTGCTATTCCCTGTGCATCTTGAAGCATTTTGTATAGCCTGAGGCACGAAGCACTACTGCATGTGGGGGAAGTGATGCAGCAGCCACTGTTTGTGTGGAGAAACCGAAGGGAGGAAAGTGGAAGTGAGTTATGGGTGATGCAGGAGTTAAGAGCAGACTTCCATTTCCAGTCCCCCAGTGTTTCATCTTACCCTTATTTCTTTGTACCTAATTATCATTCTGTGACATGAAGGTGATAGCACTGCGAACTGCTATGACATTTGCAGAGCACAAGCAGAAGAACAATTAATTTTGTAACTTTCAGGGAGATGCCTGCTTGAGGAAATTGGAAAAGGTGCCATTAGGTGCCAAGCAGCTTGCAGAACGGTTCTGATGGAGTTCTTGTCACAGCATGGGCCCCAGTTCTCTTTAGGACCTTAACCTCCCTCTCAGCTCTGGGGTTCTCAGAGTTTGCTGTAGTTTCAGACCTCTACAGCCAGAAGGGAGAAGTGTTATCATGCCCATTTCTCCACCAGTAATTGCTATCTGAAAGCAGCTAGTGGTGGCAGCAGTGCATGGTGTTTTGTTAAAGTGTAAATTTTAGACAATGCCAGCTTGAAAGTGACCTTAAAAATAATCTTTTAACCATAGAATCAGTATAATAATGCTTATACTGAAATGGTGTGCTATGTTTCTGCTCAGTGTGAAATCCTCAAGGGAGGGATTAGCACAGGGCTGGCAGCCTCTGCTTCTTCCAAGGATGCAGCAGCATCTGTTCAAGGTGCAGTGCAGAAGAAGCTGTGCCTGGCTGAGGAGGAGGATAAAGTACACGAATGGTTTGATAGTACAGCTCATCTGACCTAGTAACTAGCTGTCACCAAGGAGATGGCCGTGCTTTACAGCCTGGACTAGTTCCTCTTCTCCTCCTGTCTCTGGGCTGCTACTGGTGCAGGTCTGCCCCTTCAGTGGCCTGATCCAGGGGACTGAGTGGCAGGAAAGCTTCCCAGCATTTTGCAGGACTAATTTTCTGCTGATTTTGATTCTTGAACTGTCTCCTGAGGTATCAGCCAAGTGTTGGTGTTAACAGAAGGTGGTGCAATGGGAATACATAGCACATGAGGGGGAGTAGAGATGTCCTTCTGTGCAGCAGCTGGCTGTTATATTTATTATCTGTATGCTCATAACAGCAAATGCCACAAATCCCTTCATAGGAATATGGGTGTCAGAGATACTGCAGCAGGACGTAATGAAATCTGTTCTCATCCTGGTTTTCTAAGGAAAACCAGCTGGAAACGTTTATATGTATTTAATAGAGCAACTGCTAGACTAGGGGATAAATATAAAGATAAATCAGTTTATGAACCTCAGCGTGTACAAATAGTTGCAAAAGCCTTTAGTCTCTCATGTTCTCAATCTCCTGTCTCACATGGTGAAGACTGTTAATGCTTAGACAACATTCAGGCTGGCAATGCAAGCTGGAGGGGCTCCTAGGCAGCCGGCAGCAGTCTGTGTAAAATTACAGAGAGATTACACTAGCAGTGCTTTAGATCTTCATGTGGAATCACTTTGATTTAGAAGGCCCAGACGTGCTACATTTGACTTCTGAAGGACTATTCAAAAATAATCTTTTCTGTGGCTTTTAGTCTTTGCTAAGGATAGAAAGAAAAGCTGCTGGAAATTCATTATTTATGCTTAAATGCTTCCTCCTTTTCTAGACACTTCCCCATGCTGAAATACCTTGGTGATTTTGCAAGAAGCTATTTCCATTCCAATGAATAAACATCTCATTAAGAACCTACTTTAATGTTTATGAAAGAAGCTGGATCATGGCATAAAGAAACCTAAAAAAAAATATCTTTGTTTTACATGACAATATAGCTGTAGACTCAGAATTTCATCAGGTCAGTGGCATTTATAAAGAACAGTTTCACAGTGTGATAGCCGGCAGTTGCTTTTCATGCCTGAAGCATCACTGGAAGACAGCAAAGAGATCTGAATCCAAATTGTATATTTTTATGCTTCGTAAAGTCCCTCTTCATTTTCAAATAACAGGGAAATTGCTCTTTCTTCTGTGTCAATAATTAGGGGGAGGTTATATTTTGTTAATGCCAAAAAGTGACCATTCCTAGACACCATCCAATTAGCCACAACCTGAGGGTCTGTGCTGTCTCATTTCTTGTACCACTATGTGTTTATATTTTCTCTCATCATCACTATTCCTGATACTTTAGTAAGTTATCTGCACTGATGTGTGAGAAAGTAATATTGCTGCTCTGAGGAGCCTACATTCTGTGAGGAAAAAAAAAAAAAAGGGAATCTGCTATCATCTGGCTTTCTTTTTTTGGTTGTTGCTGGGTAATCTTTTAATCCAGTAATTTTTTGATCAAAATCTTGCAGGTGGTACATGCCAGATGGACTTTTTGCAGAGATTGAATGAGGGATTGTTTGTCAAGTGACTATCAGAAACGATTTTTCATATGTGCGGGAATGTGCAAGGAAAGGCATGACAACACTTGTGTGCCTATTCCTGTAATTCACTGGTGGATCGAGTTTAGTGGATTTGGAGGGTATTTGATTTTATCATATGCTGTATGCCATTTCTCAGTAGTAATTGAGTCTGCTTAATGAACTGTGTTGCCACCCATTGTAAAATCTTAATCAAATGAACACATGTATGGTTAACTTCATTCCTCTATGGAGACTTGTGAAGGAAAGTCAGCCATCTCCTAAAATTTTGTGTGATAGGGGCAAAGGGTCATTATGTTTCTCTGAAAATGCAGGATCCATCTTGGCACTTTGTGTGACCATACTCCATGTGCAATACAATGAGGTTATCAATGTTTAAAATATAAAAGAAAGTCAGAAGGGAAAGATGGCAAACATTTTTCATCATGATAACATCAAAATAAGGGAAACTACTTAGGGTGACCCATCATGTTGATGCTATATGGGTGCCTGTTCAGAAGAAGTTTGGCTAACCTGCCTTGGACGGATGTTGTGTGAGGAAAAGAGCCAAGCATACAAAAAACAAAACAAACAAACAAAAACAACAACAACAACAAACCAAACCAACCAAACAAACAAAAACAGCCAAAAAAATCAATATATGTTTCCCATGTGCACAAACTGACACCCTGGCTCAAGACTCTCAGTATTGAGTGAAAGAATGCAACCTGGATTGCAGACAGAACTGCTGTTGGTCTCCTGTGCCTTCGGCTTTTCCACAAGTTTAGTCTAGAGTAAAAAATGAGTTTATAAAGTACTCTGGCATGTTTGCATTAATGACTCTGCTGGTTTACATGCTTCAAAATTAATTGCATTGAGTTAATAGTGCCCTTGACTGCTTCAGTGTTACTTGAATTAGATTTCACACTACTGAGCTGATGGTCTTGTGACACAACAAAATGCTTGCCATTTCCATGTGGGTGCTGTGTGCACAGTGGAGGGGTAGTTCAGTCTTCATACATTTGTACTAAGAAAATAAAGAGTTTAGTTGCTGGGAACTGGAGGGCTGATGTTCTTAATCCAGCCCCCTTCAGCTATCATGAAAAATCCGGGGAGGAAAGAAAAAGTCAAACAAAACCCTGATATTCTTTATTTTTATTATAATTTTAACAACATGAGTAAATTGAAATCTGTAAGCAAAGCAATTACATGAGAAGGGTCTAATAAAGTTGTTCAAGCTACAACCTACTTTGATTGTTGAATCAAACTGAATAAAGCAGGCTGCTTTGATGGGTTTTTAGCTTCCACGAACATAACTGGCAGTGACATCTTCTTTTGCTTTAATGGCAATGGTCTCCTGTGGGCTGGGAGTTTCATAATCAGCTGGAAGTAAAAAAAGTAGAAAAATAAAAATTGGTCAGTACTACAAATAAGAAATCTCATCAGCTTCAGCAGGATCAGATTATTTTAAAAATTCTCCTTGGCCTGAGAAGAGAAGCAAGTCAAAATCTGTGGATCAGATTCTCAGAGGTTCCATGACTAATGGTGATTAAGGATCTTAGCAAAGCCCAAATAAGCAACCCAACCCAAACACTGTAAAGGTGTTCACTGTACTTGACACTGTAGAGGTTATTCCTAGAGGACAAATGCTAAGAGCCTGAACTACATTTCTTTACAAAAGGTACAGTCACTGATCCAAATTCCACCCTTGGACTTCAGGGAAAACTTACGTGCTTAGAATGGGAGCTTCCCCAGGATCACTGCTTTAATATTTGGACTGTGTAGAAGGAAGAGGAGGGATGGCATAATGTACCCAAGGCAACCAACACATTTCCTTCGCAGCAACTAATGTAGCTCCCAGATGCTGTAGTAGCTTTTTACTATCACATCTTAAATTGTCAGAGAAGTGAAACTCATGGCATGTTCCCAAACTATGTCCCTTCATGTTAGTGCTGGAAACAGTCCTTCTCCAACGCATTAGGGATCTCTGTTCGATAGGATTTGGTGTGTTCTTCCCTTTTTGCAGCTTCTCCAAACCTCATCATCTACCACCCAGTCTTATGACTAAGAGAACCATTATAGTACTCCTGCTTCCAGCAGCCACACAACCCCTCCCCAGGGAGTACATGTTCTCCATCCCTGTGGCACTCTTGCTTTTAAAGAAAAGTACCTGCTTTGCTCTCCATCCAGAAGGCAGTGATATGCAGCGATGTCTTTCTCCAGCTGTTGTTTGCTGGTCAGCAGATTTTCACGATCCCGCTGCTGCTGCTCGGTTTCTACTTTGATTTCTCCCATCTCTGCCTCCAGCTTGGAAATGACAGAGCCTAGGTTCTGCAGTTCGATGTCGTGCCAGTGCTTGGCGTCATATAAAGAGTTCTCCAGACCCCTCTTCTGTAAGGGCAGGACAACAGAAGATAAGTCAGTCAGTTTTCATATGCTTCACAGTGACTTTTATTCAGGTTTGGCCAATATCTCTATTGATTATGTTTAAGTGGAGATGTAATGTTTTGAGAATTGCTCTCTTTAGATACTTTGATATTAGATAGTATCATTATAAAAGCTGAACTATTTTACAAGGTGCAGATATTCCTCACAGACACTGAGGATTGAAATTTGGAGCCTGGTTGTCAAATGTGGGATATTTAGTGCACCATGTCATGGTGCGTCTCTGGCATCTCTGGAAGCAGTCTTAACTCTGTGTCCCAAGACGGGAATGTTCTCAGAAGGCGTGTTGAAGTCTCACAGAATGTACCCACTGAAAGCCCAACATTACTTACCAAGGTTCTCAAAGATTCGGTTTCTGCTTGCAAGCTCTGTATTTTGCAGGCAGTTTCATGGAACTCGGTTCTGAGGCCCTCCACCAGCTCTTCCTCCTGGGTTCGCACGGCAGTCGTCGTTTCAGCCTGTTGCTGGTAAAAGATGGCGACTGTCATCACAGCCCACTCAAAGTATGTTCTGGCTTCCTTACATACCAAACTGACAGTTAATGCTTTCACAGTCTGTGGCAATTCTGACCTTAAGTTTGATTCCTGTGTATTAAATCCCTCGGTTAAACAATTCTGGATACTTCCTAGTGTCAAAATAATCCTATTTTCTATGCATTTCCTGTAAAATGGCTTATGCATCTTACAGTGTATATATTTTATCCATGTCAACAACAGCTGTTCAGAATTCATACTAGTACATTTACAATTACCCATAAAAAGAAAGTGTTGCTATAATTGTTCATTTTGTAGCTATACTATAATTTTTTTTAAAAAATTAAGTGTTTTCACTTAGTCTGTTGATTTCTAGAAGGATTCAAACCTCAATTTTTCACATAAGACTCTATGAGTCAGCAAGTCATATCACAGAGGTCAGAAAAATAATTTGTTAATTGAATTAAATCATTATGCAATTTCATACTCTTGTGGCTTGGGGGTTTTTATACGTGTTTGGTTCAGGCTCCTTGAAAATAGGTGAAGGAAAAAGTACCTTAGTAAAAATAAAATGTCTATAATATTTAATAAGGGCTGAGATCAAGGCTTTTCAATCCAGTGCTGTGAGCTTTCTAGCAAATACCTACATTTCTTGTGGTTGATGCTAAATTAAACTATGCAAAATATTTCCATTCCACTCTAAAAATTCATCTTGACCCTGTTCTTCTTTTCTGATTATTCATTCTTTTATTTTAAAAGTAAGATTAAATTTTAAAAAATCTAGGCCGATGGACCAGAAATAATTTTTGCAATTCTCTTTGTACCATCATGTGAACCCCACACCTTGGACATCATGAATGAAATAGGCTCATTTCCAAAAGGTAATTTAAGTACCAGTTAAGTCTCAAACAGAACTTTGGATTTAGGAACCTCTGAATTTCATTTCAAACACCAAATCTGTCCTTTCCAGCAAATTACAGACAGCCTGTATTTTCTAGAAATACTCTGTAGGGACTTGTGCCTTTAGAGAGACATAATTCCACCTCACTAGTGCTGGTGAACCCAGCCTAGTGATCATACACCTGCCACTCTGGAGTAAATTGTGTCTCCTAAATTGTGTTGAGAGTGTAGTCTGCAAGTTGTTATGGTATGAGGACTATAAATGCCTCTTTTTAACGAGATACACAGGGAAGGGAAGGTGCCTTTGCATCTATATTTACAGCCTACAAATTACTTGAAGTCTGGCGTCTTTCTCACATTTCCCCTGCTGGTGGCCCAAATGGTACCTATAAATCCAGCTTGCCTTCACCACAGGTCACACTGAAACACCTCCAGGACTTACCCTAAGCTCTCACAGCTACCTGACATTAGTGGTGTGAATGATAGAACAGGCAGATGGAGTAGGTGGAGGTGGCCACACTAAACTCTAAATACTGAGGATGACACAGCAAGTAAGCACACACTGAATGCACTCTAAAGCTTTTGGGACACACAGGGTTTCCCCATCCTCCTTACAGCATTACCAGCCCCAAGAGTCCATGTGTGGGGTGCTGCTGGGCACTTCGCCTCCGCTTTGGGGTTTCTTCTGTAGAGAAGTGCAGAAGTAATCTTTATGCCCTCTTCACTAGGTAATTTGTGTTTTCTGGGGACTCTTCCTATTCCTGAGATGCTCCATAAGGGAGAGGCTATCATGAATTGTGGTGACCACAAACAACTGGATTAACAGAGGGAGAGGATAAAATCTTCATCGTAAATTTTTATCATGTTGCTGCTTGAGTTTCCTAGGAATCTGTGGATTTCAAGTACATATGTACAGTTCTGAGCCAGGCTTTGTGTATGAGGGCAGAATCCCTCATTAGTTTGTTTTTCATGGAGTCAAGATAATTAAAAGATGATTAGGGATAGAACACCAACATGCAGAGTCTGATCGGCACGATATCTGAAGAAGTAAAGTTACTTTGATAAGCTCCTGAGAGCTCTGGGAATATTTTAGTGAAGCAGCAAAGAAGGGAGAAACAACTGACATAATTCAAAAGATTTTTCAAAACCTTTTGTGACATCCTGTGTAGGAGACAACAGAAAAAGCTGTGTAATCATGCGCTCAGGGCAGAACATTTCCATGGATCAACAGCTGGTCAAGAGACAGCACATGAAGAGGAGGACTAAGGTCTAGCTCCATTAAGACAGAACCTTAACAGCTTGATGCATCAAGGTTTACTGCCTTGGGAAGTAGTAGAAGGATTTATGGATGGCAGAACACAATACAGATTAGCAATGAGCAATAGTGGGCGTGTGGAATCATACTACATGAAGGAACAGCGCATCATTAAGTGAAGCATTTTCCCGGGAAAAATATTCAATAGCATGCATGTCTTACATGGGTCAGAATAAATCACTTGTGTCAATTTGGGGAAAGGTCTTGAGCATTGTGGACAAAAAAGGGCACGGTTGAAATCAACAGACTGGAGTTTTGAGGTTACTTACTCATCAAGTCCCATGTGAAACCCCGTTAGGTATGAATTTAAATTGATGTGTTTTGGTGCCCGAATACCCTTGAAAAATCTATCCAAGACTGCAGGTCTAGTCACAAGACAAAGCAAATAAGGCAAGGAAACTAGTCAGAAAATAACAAAAATACTGCCCTCATGTCAGTATTAGGACATAATTTGAAACACCTTGTGACCTGGTCACAGCTACACCAGGGAGTTGGTGCAGAAAATGGAAATTAAAATATTAGGAAACTCTCACAGAGACACATTGAAAAAAATGGTAATGAAGAACAAAGAAGTGGAGGGAACTGCTCTCCCTCTTCTGATGTTACAAAAGAGTAAGGACAAGTTTTTCACAGTGTGGATAACCAAATGGTACAACTTAGCCACAAAAGATGACATTAATCCACAAGCTTAGTTGATAAAAGGAAACTTCTTGTTATCTGTATAAATAGTAGCAATCGGAATACATCTGTATGAGATATGAGATACAAAACTCCATCATCTGGATTTAATGAGAGTTTTATTTGGGTTCAAAAGCCCCTAAAATGTCATACCAGAACCTGTGCAGAGCAAGAACTGATCTTTCCAGAAATCTGTGATATTGTGCTTCTTCCTCCCACTAAAAAAACAAACAAACCCAGGAACAACTGAAACTAGTAAGAGCTTGACTAAGATGGCAAGTAGGGACAGACTGGGTACCAAAGACAGGATAGAGCAGTCCATCATAAACTGGCAATTTTCTTCCCAGATAGTATCTCTGAGCAGCTGAAAGATCAGATATTGAAGGCATGAAAGAAATAAGAAGTTGTAAAGGTGTGTTTGCACAGGAGGAGGAGGAGGTGGTGAAACAAACAGGACAGAAAAGGGAGAACACTGAAGAATTTGTTGCCATCAGAGTGGTGCTCATTTTGCTGAAACCTGTCAGTGGGTCAGGAACAGATTTTTTGGGAAAAGCTCAGGAGGCTACTGAAGATGCCTTGCCTTTCGGGGCTGTGAGTGCTTTGTATAGAGACACTCTCCAGGCTTATGTATTTTATTATTGTGTCATTGACTTCCTTTGGACTGTATGAGCTGAAAATCAGGCTCCTGCAGACTACCCTTATGAAAACCTTGTAACAGTCTGGCACACTCACAAACTTGATGGGACTTCTGCGATAAACTCCTCTGCTTGGCTTCTTGTACATTTCCTAGCAACTGTTGTTACAGGATTTTTCTTCTTTATTTTGAAAATGAACTCAGAGTTTGCATATATCTCTGCAAATATATTTCTTGGTTTGGTTTTTTTTTTTTTCTTTGCTATTTCAATAGCCCCTATGCCTCTCATGGCACCTTGGAACAGGCGGAAATATTCCTGCTAACTATTTCTGTAACACTGCTGTAGTTATTAGCTTTTTCATGCTCTGCTGTAAGAGCCAACTCAGAATGAGATGGCTTCTATCATATAAGACCATCCACTGAACTTAATGCTTCAGCTCTGCAAAAATACTGACTTCATCCAGCTACTTTGGAAAATGAGTGACACTTCATGACAGAAAAAGCTGCATTAAAAGGATATTTCAGACTCAGCCTCAGAAGAGAGAACTTTTAAAGAGAAGGGTTATTATCATCATGCCTTTTCACTTCTAAGTTAATATCTAGTTTTCCCACTGCTGCCACAGGAAACAATATCAAGGAGAAACCCATGAGGAGTCTGTAGTGTAGAGGAATGCGTTTTGCCTCTCTTGATTTATAGACCCCTGTAAATTATTCAGTGGAGGAACGGTCCTAGTAAGAAGGGTAATGGCTGTGACTTATCCTACACAGAAGGTACAACTGATTAAGTTTTTTTTCTTAGCCAACATTTCAGAGCCCTTATAAGGCTCCCACAGATACCTGCAATATGAACAGGGCCATTTCCACCACTGCTTAACTCTGTGCATCCCAAGATAGCTACTCATGCTTATGAGTGTATTTTCTCATGGACTTGGACCAAAATCTTTTAGATTTCTAATGTCTTTTTTGTAATAAGAAAAATCCCAAACGCCCAAACCTCAAAGATACTGCACAGTATTAGAAAGATTTTGTGTTTGCTTCAAATCCTGTGATGTTGGAGTGGGTTACAGAGTGCTGACCTTGGTACGGAGGAGGGCACCTGTCTCAGCACGATTCTTTTCAATGTCTCTCTCCCAGTGGATTCTGATTTTTTCCAGAATGTCATCCAGGCCACTTCCCATGGGAACATCAAGTTCTTCCAGCTGAGATCCAGCAAGCTGTTTGTATAATACCTTCACATCCTTGAACAAAAATAACAGACATAAAAGAAAGTGAACTGGACAATTGAATGGCATCTTCAGAGAAGCTCGAGGAAGAGCTCTTTTGGTGCCACAAACAGAGAGAGTAATTAAATTTTGTCCCAGAAGGTGTCTCTACATTAATGATTTAGTGCACTGGAGGGTTTCTTTTTGAAATGTGGATTTGCCTTGCTTCTGCATGGGGCCTCTCAGTGTGGATCTGGAGTACTGGAAGTGGTTTCTCCCTTGGGGGAAGACGACTGAAGCCCTGCACCAAGGCACTACCCAGAACAGCTCTCTCAACAGTGGCAAGTTTCTCCAGCAGTCAGAGCCTGACATGCACACACTCTGCACCTGGGACCCAAACTCACCACAACTGTATTGCCAGCAAAGCTGCAGTGTGGACTTCAGGTCAACAGGTAACAGCTCACAGGATATCAAACCCTTCCCTTCCCTCTCTGCTGCACCATGCAGTAGCACAGGCAGGCATCTACTGGAAGACACAACAAGATATGTAACGCAGCTGGAGCTCTACAGCCTTGCAGTTTGTGTGAGCCACATGTGGTTTATGCATGTGCATATTAGATGAAGAGTACTCTCCTTCTCTGTGACAACATTTTGTTCCTTTTTTACATATAAGTGCTCCAAAAACATGTAACCAGTAGAGAATTAGTGTGTCGCTTTTTCAACGCCTAAAGGTAGCACATCAGTTGTACATCGTGTTCAGGAACACAAGAATAAATGAGCTTTGCACAGATATCTGAATTGTCTGGCACTGCAATCCTTTTACATTCATCTGTTTGTATGTGCTATTGGCATAAGCAAAAAAAACCCACACCAGTGTAAAAGCATCTAGGGATCGTATATGTAAGCAATGGCCCCTGACAGTGACAATACNTAGGGATCGTATATGTAAGCAATGCCCCCCCACCCCCAACAGTGACAATATTGAAAAAAATGGATGGGAATTATGTGAATTATGAACCTGCAAGAATGAAAGCCTCAAAATGTGCCCACTTAGAGTTCACAAAAGCTTTAAAAGGACTTGGCATGGACTTCCTAGTGGGAGCACTGCGGGAAAGGAAGGTTTGACTTTTTTGGTTTGGGAAAGTCCTTGGGACTTTATTGAGCCAGAGCTCAGCTGGATTAATAACAGTGGTTGCTTCCAGCCTTTATTCTGTGACTTCTCTTAAGCAGCTTCCCCTGGTGCTGCTGCCATGGGGAAACCAGGTCTGTGCTGAGGTGGTTCTGTGAATGCTCAGGTACTGCCAGTGCTCAGGTACTCCCAGTCTTTCCACCCTGCAAGATCTCCTCTACATGTGGAGCAAGAAGAGCTGTTGGACCGTGGTGTTCTCGTTATACCATGACTACAGACTCAGAACAGCATGTCCACCAGCTTTTCTGGTTTCACAGCAATCAGTGCAATACTTGGAAGTTTATAGAGGATCTTGTTTATTTCTTATCAATTTTCTGATTTGCCTCTTATCTAAAACAACATCCATCTTTCTCATGCCATGCACTGAAGATTAAGTCACTGGTTATTTTTGGCAAAATGCCAGCCTTGCGATCAGAGTGATGCAAGTAGGGACAGGGTGAAGCAACCCCATCTTGGCAAACCAAGTCTCCCTATGCCTGCCAGTGTTGCTGAAATCTTGTGGTTAGAGGGACAACCCGTAAGAAATATACGGTAGGATAGTGCCTTGTTTCCATGACGCATCACAATTCAAGCTCTATTTTACTTTTGGGGAACCAGCACAGTTGCTTGCTGTCCCTTACGTTGGATTAGTAACAGCTCCATATTCAAGCCCCCATCAGTAAAGATGCTGATTTGTGTTCAATTCCGAAACCTCTGCTGAAGGGAATAAACTAAATTCATACAAATAGTGCTGGTGAATGTAAAGAGTAAGTGGGAAAGTATTCCAAAATTGGGTAGTAATGGGCTTCCCTTCTAGCTGCCTCTCTGTAGTGGTGCATTCCTCTCACCCCCTTGGGCTGCTCTATGATCTCAGGAATTGTTATTAGGCCTCAGCCTCCATCAATCAATGGTTTCTGGGCAGTTAAGCTCCCCTTGAGCTTATCAGAAACACTGTCTTTTCCCAGGAACTCCTGTTGCCTAACAAACTTCTTTCACCTAATCAACTTATCAGACAAGAGATAGTCAGTTATGTTCAGGTAGCCTTGGAACAGTATTTGCCTGAATCATAGTCCAAGTGGAACTTCCTACCGGACTTCTGAGGAAAATTCCAGTAATTACCAACTTGGATGATGACCAGGATGGAGACTGACAGATGACTAGAGCCAATCATCTTGTGACCCTATAAGCAGTGAGTGAGGCCCTTTGAGTTCTCCTGGACTGCAGTGGGCTGTGAGCAGCAATCTTCCTCTGAGTGGGGCCTCTCAGAGCTCAGGAGCTCCCAAGATTGCAATACTCAGAGGACCATTGCCAAAAGCTGATCATGGGGCCCAGGCTGATACCCCTGCTACTCCTCAAGGTTCAACCCTCACCTGCTGAGAGATGCAAAAGCATCTGAATGAGTATTTCACTGAACTTAAGGTGAAATTTTTAACAGGCACCTTTTTACATATTCTTTGTGTCTGTGTATGTGTGTATGAATTAATTTAAATACCCTATAGCAAAGTATAGTATGAATATTGAATAGGAAATCCCATTGGATCATTTTGTAAATGTTAAATTAGTCAATGATCAGGTGCTGACAAACCCTTGAACTATAAACTATTGACCAAGTCTGAGCTTAAGTTTGGACTCGGCTGCACCTAGTCTCCATGAGGAGTTTAGAAAGCAAGGGGGTCTGCTCTGAACCTCGTGACTCAATGGAAGGGCCTCCCCTAATCCTTTTGAGCCCTTACCCTTTAGCACTTTTACCCTTTGCATGCCCAATCTCTACGTAAACCATCCTAGATTGACTAATCCGATTTTCCTTTGTGAGCTTCATCTACGTCGTAAGTAATAGGGTGAACTTTGCCATCAAACTTAAGTTGTGCTTTCAATACTCATTAAACCTGCTTTTGCTAACACCTTTGATACCGATTCTTTAAAGCAACCTAAAGCCCTCCTTTGTCCCTGCAACTTGCTTCAGTGGTGCGCTGCTCAGGAGAGACTCAGCTTGGGAACTGAGCAGCTTGCTAAGCCAAGAAGGGGATTTTCAGAAGAACCTAGTTAATGCTCAACATTAGTGGAGCAGGACCAGAGCACAAGCGTCTTCTCCTTACATCGGACATTTCAGTGTTGAGATGTCCACATACGTGACTGTGTAACCCCATGGCCATCGTGTGGTGTCTGACAAGAAATGATGGTGACATTTCCATGTCATATTTATCAAATAAGAAAGAGTTAAAACTTAAATGTAAGTAATTTGATCATGCCTCAGGGGTTAGTGCTTTAAGTTAACAGGAAGGAAAGAAATAGGGGCAGGTTTCAGGAAAATCCCCCCACCCAGACAAGCCAGGCGGAGTTTTTAATATTTGCTTTCCACTAGATGTATAATACCAACCAGATGAAACAGGCACACATTGGCTTTGCAGTATCCCGAGTCTGGACTTACTTCTTCATGATTCTTTGACAGCAAAGTTAGTTCTTCCTTCATGCTCTCTATCTGACTCTCCAGGTCCATTTTAGTTAAATTAGCATCATCAATCACTTTATACAGGGAATTAATTTCATCTTCCACTGCCTTTCTGAATGGCTGCTCATTTTCATACCTGCAGAGAAAAAAAGCGCCAAACCTTAACAAAGCACAGATCAGCAAGAAAAACCTGCTTTTTTTTTCTTTTTTGAATGACACCATTTGTGCTAATTAGCTCATGTGTCCCAGACAGAGGCACAGAAACACAGAAAATACACTTTGCTCTCACCTTGTCTCCTTATACTTGAATTTAACTGCCTGAAGTACCCTGTCATTAAATCAGAGTGTAAGAAAACAGGCCAAGTTAGCAGTCTGCACTACAGTGGTTATCAGCCTGGTAGGATTCCAGAATAAGCACAGAGAGGCATGTGGTCTCTTGCTATATCTGGTATTCATATACAGCATGACTATGGGTGGCTTTTTCTCAGTTTGCTTGACTGTAAAATGAGAATAACTACTCATTTGTCTACACAAAAACTTTCCAGAGAAATGCTTAAAGAAAACACACGTGTGTCAAGCATTACTTTTACTAATGGACACGGTGATGGAAGTCTGGTCTTTGTTCCAGGGTCCTGGCCCATCCTTCAGACCAAATCCCAGTAGTATCAAAATGAACAGGAAATTTCAGTGGTTGTTTTGTCAGCCAGAATTGCTGTTTGAACAAATGCCTCATTCCGAACCATGGCTGTAACGGCAGGGAAATTTTGGCAGGCAGTTGCTATTCCACAGCATGGTTTGCTGTGTTGCCCTTGTTTGTAACCTTTTGTTTTAGCTTTCCATTAAAAATGTGCATGGCATTGTGAATCAACTTGGGTGTGAAACTTTTGTGCCAAACCCATCCAACTGGGGACCTGGTGGCCAGGAAGGTTAGACAGGAGGGCTGGCAGCTGATGGGAAGCAGCTTCATAAACACTTTGCTCCTTGAGAGCCACCTTCATTGCTGGGAGTTCAAAAGCTTGGGACAGTGGCACTGATCCCAGTGAGAATCTGAAGCTTTTACTATGCAGTGGATTGATTTGACATAATTTTTGTTATGTAGACTGGTTGCCCAAGTCAGCTGACATTTTTAAAAAGCATTTACTGGACATAAAGCCATAAAATGAGTATCTCAGAGTTGCACCTTTCTGAAATAAAAGGCAAACTTAAGAAGGATAAGCACATTTTTTATATGATTAAATAAAATAATACCACAGAGAGAGAAACAGAAGTTAAAGGGATGATAAAAATCATAGGAAATAAAAACCAAATAATTTGAAATACAATTTTTGTGTCAGATGTTGCAATAAGCTATATGCAAATATATAACGAGCCCATTACGAGTAAAAGCTAGAAGGATCTTGTCTCCTGAGTAAAATTAAAGGAGCTTCATGCACTCATGTACACAAATATTAGGCCTTTCAAACAGAAAGAAATTAAAAAAAGTAGTTTGCCAGTATTTAAAATCTTCTTTTACTACTTATTTTTCTCACTAAAGGAAAATCAGTGCAGCCTGTTTCTGTTTTCTTATCTAACATTTCCACGCTGATGTTTGTGGTGGTTCAGCTTTTGCTTTTCAGCTGCTGTAGCAGAATGGTTGTTGCTTCCAAAACCACTTTTGTGCTACTGAAAATTACAACTAAGAAGCACATGGAAGTCTGCCTTTATAAAATGTCAACCCAATTTTAAATGAATACTGACTTCTCAGTGAGAGACCAATACCTAAATACTAAAGAATAGCTTAAGTGCTTGTACACATTTTTGTTACTTGAACCTTCAAAATCTTCCAAAATAATGTTAGCATCACAATAATTTTGCTGTTGCAAAACCCCTCCCAAATCAGAGGGTTGAATATAAAACTTACAAAACAAACCCATTCTACAAACTAAGCATTACTCCCTTCCAAAGTGAGTGTTTGCCAAGGCAAAGTTTCAAAGAAAGTGGCCAAGCTAGGTGCTACCACAGGACTACCTGTCTTTAAAATCTTCAGCACAGGCTTGAATATTCTCGGTGTGCAGCATAAGACGAGCATTTTCAAGGACTGCTTCACCCACCTAGAAGAAAGAGACAACAGAGCTCAAGCAATGAAGAGCTTCAGCAAGTGCACTATGTGCACTGTTCATGTATCTTAAGCAGATATACAGCTTTGATTCTGAAAATAATCCTTTATCCTAGGGCTGTTCAAGAGGCTCGTTCCAGATAATTTAATCACTTAGTTTTGTACATATAAATTCTTTGCAATAGGCTGCAATTTGCCATCAAACTGTTCATTCCTCCTAACCATCTTCATGTAGAAACATATTTATTCTGACCATCAGCGGTTTGCAAGGGGCAAAATTCAGTGCTGTGCACAAGGTAGGTTCATCATTTAAGTCCCATTTATACTTTCTAGATACAGATTAAGTAGACTTATGCAGTTCCTATTCTACTTCCCATATCAGCAGTCCTCTTCAGAGTCGTCCTCTTCAGTGAGCCATGGAATACTTGTTGCTCATGCCGCCTGCGAGCCCTCCTCAGCTCCCAGAGCGTCGCTTTTCTTCTCTGATGGGATCCTGTAGGCTCTTGCGATAGATATGAGACCTGAGAAGCAGGCAGTCTTCAAAGATTATTACACTGATTGGAAAGATTGGTCAAATAAGACTGTGGTATCACTGCTATGGCTCTGGGGTGTATCTCTAATGTCCAAGAGGCACTGAAGGGGTAAGCAAACCTGAAAGACTTGTGACTTAGCAGCTTGTTGTGATTCAAGAAGGTTACATAAAATGATAAAAAGGTAAAAAAGGCCACTGACCGCCCTGGAGTCACACATGCACTGAGCTACAGAGGTGACCAAAGACATGCTGAACTTTTCTTTGGCCTTTTTCAGGAGACACCCATGAAAATTTGCAGTTGAAACTAAATCACCACACGAACAAGAACTGATTTTTAAGCCGGCAAGGAGAGATCTTGAAGCAGAAAAATCTTTCTTCAGATAACTAAGTCTGCAACTAAATAAGACTGTGAATCACCCAAAGCATTCTGCTCCTCCGAGGTGAAACAGACCATGCAATGTGGAAACATCAAGGCTGCATCCAGACAAGTGATCTCAAGCACCACTAGTGGGATTGTTGCCTTAGTGTGTTCCTACCTGCTCTTTGTCTGGCTGTTGGTGATGGGGTGGAGGTGGGCATGCAAGACTGAAGCATTTCTAGGTGGCAGTTAACATTTACCCTCATGAAGAGTGGCTTACTGCTCCAAATGTCTTACAGATGTTTGGACAAACAAATACGAAATACATGAAAGCATCTGATAAGGAGAGATGTGGAGGAATAACCTGTTCCTTCAACTATCCATTATGGACATTGAGAAGTCCATAATGGATCATGAAGTTAAAAGCACTCTATATATTTTCAATCTGAGGAGCAACAAGAGTTAAAAAAATGGTTTTCTTATTTCTCAACTACTGTTAGGAACTAAAAGGGAAGGTGGCTGTGGCTGGAAGCCTGGGGCTGGAATGGAACATTTCATGCCATTGCATGGGCAGCTACTTTCCTTTACCAACTGTGGGATTTCTTGACCAATTCCAACTGATACGATAGAGGGATAGGCCATCTCAGAAACTTCCAGTTCTAACGTATTTCATGGAAATAGAATCTAGACAAAGGAGAGAGGCTCCATGAATACTGCCACTTGAAAAAACAAACAAACAAAAAAAAGCCCCAGTTTTGGCATGGGAAAATTAGAGAGTGCAGCAAAAGCACAGGAGTAAGAGATGTCCCGAAAGCCACTAGTGTGAGTAAAGAGATGGTCCCTCATGACACACCAGCCAGCCCTGCTGTGCAGCCCATGAGTACAGAAGACTTTTATGTGCTCACTTGCACACAGAACTGTCTCTTCTTTGTTGTTCAAGCCCTTATTTCCTTCTTCCTGACTTTGTGCACTTAACCAGCGCTTATCAGCGCTTTGTGCACTTACCAGCACTAACCTAACTCCCCAAACCCTGGGTTGTCTCTCTGTGGCATTTCAGAGCAGCTGAGCAGGGCTGAGAATTTGAGGACATACTACTCTGATGTCCTCAGGTTCCCTTGTACCAGAACACCTGAATTTCTCCTGAAAGATGGAGAAACGACATTGAGTTTTTACATGGCAGCAGCACAGAAGTAAAGGCACTTCTTTGATACAAGCTCTGAAATTTTAGTTATTTTTCTTCCTTTTTTTTTTTTCATTTCTTTTTTCCTACAGAAACAATTTTGTCTTCCTGCCAACTCATACATGTCTGGATCTTCACAGAAACTTTCATTTTTCTTCCTGACTCAAATCAAGGAGCAGAAATGCTGCCTTGTGATTTGCCCTCCCCTGTTGAAACAAACCCATTTGCCTCTGGCAGGGATCCCATGTGGTTACAATATCTGACCTGAAGTCTGATGAAAATGAATGTCTTTGAGGGAACTGGGAACATCTTGTGAGCAAAAGTAATATTAAATTCTGTAAGCTGCACAGAGCCGCTCAGAGGGACGTTAATGGCTAAGTTTAGAGCCCGAATCCAGTGAAAAAAGTGGCTTTGGGACTGCAACGAAAGCAGAAGCAGGGGATAGCTGGTGAATTGCTGCTGCCTGAACTTCTGCCTCTATATGGAGACAGACTGGTTTTAAAAAGTGCTTTCCAGTAGTGATTTGGTGGATTTATGGAGGCATTTGAGGTGATTTCTTACCTGCCCTCCCCCACAGTGGATGTCTTTACCAGAACCCTGGTACCATCCTCTTGATGACTTGGTCAATATCCTGATTCTCCTCTTCATAGACCAGTGGCTAATGCTAAATACTTAGTAAGAAAGTCCAGAGATTTCCAAAACTGCACAATACCCTGAATTCTGCCATGTAAGTAGAAATAGCATAAAAAACCAGCCCAAACTAGGGCTTGGAAGTCTTCAGGGATGAGTGTTGCAGTGGGAGCCAGCAGGCATCACCCTTTCAGCTGTCCTGGAAATCACTTGTGTAGTGTACCCTTTAAATCCGACAGTGAACTTGAAGGATAAATAATGACACAGTAGTTTCTGTGTAGAAACCAGGTTTCCTGAAAAATTCTCTCTGATTTGCATGAGCTGTGAAAGCCCTTTCCTAGCCTCCAGAAGAAGAGATGTAAGACTTCCATCTAGTGGCTCTTTTGTTTGATTTAATTGTCATAATAATCAACAGCCGGATGCAAGCATGCAGCATTAGTGAGACAGGTTCGTAGCCATATGTACTAAAACACATGAAGCAGCAGTTTAGGAAACACCCTTCTTTGTGTCCATTAGAAATGAGAGGGCTTGCAGTGCTGCAAACACTCAGATGTTGCCTCCTCTGCTTGTAAAGCAAAAGGCAAAGCTGTCCTGCCTCATAGGGCTTCTGGAAATCACTGTGATGCTCATGTGGCATTTATAGAGCCAAAATGGGAAGTGTTAAAAAAATGCAAATATCGTTACTAAGAATAGCTCCCTTTAGTCACATATTGTCTTTTAACACTTGGATCTGTCATGCACATACACCTTTTGATCACAAGTTTTTTCAGCTCTTGAATTAACACTGAATATTTGTGGTGTTAAACATCTTAACTACAAAGCAGCAACAACTCCCTTTGATTTCATTGTGATTTTATGGACAGGAAAACGCAGTGTTAATTTTTAGGAAAAAAATCTCATAAAAATCTGCATGACATACTGGCCCACTTGCTGGGTTATAATCAGCATCAAGGAAAACCAGCTGCTTCAAGGAAGTGTGCAGACTCCGGACTTTATCAAGTGTGATGTGATACAGACATTTACAGGGGAGAATTTATCCCTTCTCCCTGGTGACTGGCAACTTTTGATTTTTAACAGAGATCTGGCCAAATCTGGCGTTGCAAGATTTACTACACCTTTCAAATTCTTAGCTGTGCTTTATCTATAGTTTTGTATAGTTTTGCTATTCTTACAAATGCCTAAATCCTTTCTGACTGCTGCTAAATTCATGGCCTCAGGTGTGGCCTGTGATAATGAATCTCATGGCTGAATTATTCATGTAATGGAAACTTCTCTGGCTTTTAAGTTGACTCCAGTTAAAGCAAGTGATGCCTCCACGGAGAAAGATCAGAAGATGCAACTCTAGTCTTTCCTGCCACACACCCAAGGAAATAGTTGACCATTGCCTCCAACACATTTTAATTCACAGCTAAAATCAGGCTAAAAGCATGCAGCTCACTGCCAAGCAGTAAACTCATAATGCTTTTGGTTATGCTTTCCATGTCAAACCCTTTCGCAGAGCCTGAAGGAAGAAATCTCAAAGGCAGCAAGAGCAGCATTTGTTGCATTGCCTTGGGAAAGGTAATACCAGGAGAGAGCCTGAGAAGATTGTTGGGTCCTTTGCTGATTCCTGCGGCATCCCGGGAAACTTGACTTCATTTATACATTGGATATTTTGTAAGTACGCAAGACTGCATCAAAGAATGCCCAGTTCTCAAAGCAGGAGATACCTCCTAAAGAAATGATCTGTAAAACTGTAATGTTGCCCGAGCATGAGGAGAAAATCTCACACCCCGTTCGCAACTGCATGAGAAGGCAGCCCAAGTCTGCGCTCCTGGGGGTGGCTGAGAGAACACAGTTAAAACTAATTTCTTGCCATGCTCTGTACAGCAGCTGATCAAGCTTTGTGCCATTTTGTGGGAGTTTGTTGTACCCTTAGATGAGTAGCAGAGTGCTATTTCACCCATTTATAGACACTGATCATGCACTGTGCTGTGTTCGAGTGTGTTACAAGTAACATTCAGTGGCTCTCCGGGTCCCACAGCAAATAAATTACCGGGTGTGAGTCCAAATGTGGCAATTCCTCAGGCTGTTAGACCTCCAGGCTTAATATTAACACTGAGTCAGCGCTTATAGTAAGGCCAAGTGCAAATAAAAGTAGCTCTACAGAAAAGCTCTGAAGTCTTTCAAATGCACCCAGCCACGCACAGGATGTCATGATCAGTCACAGCAGTGATGAAATCGGTCCAGGACATTGATTCCTTCTGCCTTTCTGTTTACTCCTGTGATCTGAACTGCGCTAAATACCATCTCATAGACAAAATAAATCTCTGCGTCTCCCACACAGCTGTAATTGAATGGTCAGGGAAGCTGAGCTACTCTCTTCTCTTTGTAAACACCCCGAGATTGTTCCAAACATCCACTTTTCCCACATGCTGCCCTTTCCATGGGAAGGAACCGCCATTGCAAAGAACCTCCTATTCTGCAGAAGAGACACATTCTAGTAGAGATAAAATTTTTGCACAAGAAGATTAGGAGGAAGCCTGGAGGAGAGGAGTATGCACTGGGTAAAATCTGTATTTCTGACATGGATTTGTATTTCTGTCACGAAATTTTGTTTCTGAATTCCTCTTGGCAAGGATTTCTCATTTCCCTCTTTTTTTCTGCAAAAATCCTCCCAATTAGCGTGTGTCCACCTGCTCTGCTAAAAGCCAGCTGCCCAGGCAGATAATTAATGCTACGAGCTGGATAGTGGCATCCTATCAGTCAACTCCCACCAGTGATCCCCTGCTGCAGCCATAGCTCTGACAATTGCAAGGAAACACAAATGTTTTTTGCCCTGAGGACTCATGCCCTCTGAGACACTCACTGACACATTTTTTTCCCTTAGCTCTGTGTTTGGGAGATATGCTGGCACCCAGCTGTTATTGCTGGGAAGCAATTTGGGATGCTGGAGCACATCTCAGGAAGGTTGGGAGGGAAATGGGAAGTTGGGTCCGCTGGGACCCCTTCTGCACCACTGTAGAGATGGGCCTGTCATATTTCTGATTTTGGAGCCAGGAGAGTCCTATGGTCTATGTGAAATTAAGGTGGACGTGGATATTTACAGAAAATCTGAATATATTTACAAAAATTACATCCAGAAATGCATCTGCTAGGTACCTCTCATTTCCATTACACCTTGCTCCTGAACGTCTTTTGCTTTTTTGACTGGGACGTGTCATGGCAGGAGGGTTCTCACTTGGTTGCAGCTGTTTCTGCAGCAGCTGATCCTGACATTATTTTAATAAATGTGACAGTTTTGATGTTGATGCTATCATAATTTTTCCAATTAGCCCCAGGATGAATGAGTTAATCTGTGTTTGGGCTGGATGAGGTCCTACTCTCAGATTTGGTTAGGTGCTTAGAAAAAAAAAGTGAAGGAATCTATTAATCAGAATTGTACATAACAGCTTGGATCTTATCTGGGAAAGACAAAAGCCACTAAGTGATGTTTCTCTGAAGTAACTGGGAAAACTTTATGTGTTCTCTAATGTCTTTTGATGGTTAAATAGATATGGATTATGCTGATATTTTTCTCTTATTTTCTATGTTACTCACAAATGCTATTACTACATGGCTTTATTTTTTTGATTTTTCTACAGGAAGAGCCCAATATTCAAGCCATATTTCATCATGAGATGTTCTTATTTGTAAAAAAGAAAGGTACAGGCAAGGTGCAAGAATGACTATAAAAAAAGGTTGCAAGGAAGGCAATTTGGATGAAAAATTATTACACAAGCAGGTTTATCTGCACTGCAGTGTTGGGGTTTTATATAAGGTACCTACCTTCCTAGATTTTTGGTCTTAACCATAAGCCCTGGTAGGTTTTACTGGTGAGGTCTACAACTGCAAAATGGGGCACTTGTCTGGAAAACACGGGATGGCGGCTGCAAAGCGTTAACTCCCTGTTCCTCATCAAAGTCCTCATCTGCCTCAGTGAAATAATAGTTTTGAGGGGATGGCTTTCCATAAGCACCCCAGATTCAGAGCATCCCAGCAGCTTGTCCCTTCAGCAAGCAACTACGTCATTTACCAATACAAAAGGTAGAACTTTAGAATAGGCTTGGGTTAACTGGGTCTTTCTGACATGATCTTTTGCCCCCACATTTAGAGTTCAAATGACATTTGTTGCGTTCTGCAGGAAGATCTGCCCTAATAATGTAGAGTAAAACTGGGCAGCCCCAAGGTAAAACACACAATTGTCCCGGGGAACTTAAAGTTGGCTTTTGGGCTTTCTGAAGACCCACCGACAGCATTTGCTGTGCCTGCACAAGTGATGCTGGGAAGATGTGTGCAAGATGCTGGACTCCAGTTCTTCAGAGTCCCGCTGGCTCCCACTGGCTGGGAGCTGAGAAGCCAGCACTTGCATGGCGCACCAAGAGAGACCTCAGCAAACAGAGTCCTGTGTTCACTGCAAGCAGGACATCAGTCTGCAAAGTCTTATTGGTCAGCAAAGGGAACTGTTTCTTGTCCATGAGGTCAACACAGAGGCCATTTCGCACCTTCACAATAAATATTTGTGCTGTATGGAGAAGGTGGGAGTAAGGGATGGTGGGGTGATGACAAAGGGAAGGAAAGGAGTCACTCATTTGTAGCCATGTAATTATTACTTTTAAATAAATAGGGCTTTTGAAAATGTGATTAAGCAAACAAGGCAATAAATTAAAAAACTGAATCGCTAATTAAAAACAACAACGTGCTTGTAGTAATATCATGTTGAGGGATAACCTAATTCAGTCCTAGCAGTTTTCCTTTAATAATTTTGATACTCAGTGTAATAACCACAGATTAAAAATAAAATGAGGAAAAAACCCTAACCCATTCTAATCAGCTCAGAGTACGGCGCCTTGGGGTGCATTTCAATCGCTCCCATGTGCAGGATGCCTGAAGCAATTCCCCTGCTTAATAGGCATTTTCCACAACACATTGTGAAATGATAATGCTAATTATCATGAAGACAGATTTAAAACCCTCTGTCTAGGGCACCGCGCCTTGAAACCAGGCGACATTCATCAGCAGCATCAACCCTCGCCGCTCAGGGTTGCTAATGACTCGTCAAGCTCCCCGCGTCCTCCCCGGCTGCCGACAGCGCTCCGGCACTCACCTGATGGTAAATCGCCTCCCAGTTCTCCCGCAGCGCTCCCCAGCTGCCCACGCTCGCCGCCTTCTTGTCCAGGTAGACTCTGATGTGCTCCTCCAGCTCCTGGTTGACCTGCTCGAGAGCTCGCACCTTCTCAATGTACTCCACCAAGCAGCCATTCAGGCTTTCGTAGGAGAGAGCCCTGCCCTTATCCAACCCCGGGGCCAGGGGCACGGCAGAGGCGGAGCTGCGTAGACCCTGGAGGAAGACGCTGCTGATGCCCAGGGCCCTACGGGACACTCGGGTGCCCAGGCTGCTCACGCCGCCGGTGGGAACGGTGCCCACGTAGACGCCGGGGGGTCTCGACAGGCTCCCTGCACCTCCGACGCTCACCCGGCGGCCGGGCGGCCCCGAGCTCTCGGCCGTGGAGGAAGAGGGCTGCTGCCCCAGGAAGGACGACCGGCGCCTCGGCAAGGGCATGTTGTCGCTCCAGCCTGCCGAGCACCGCCGCTCAGCCCGGCCGCCTCGCCCCGCACTGGCGGGAGGGATGTGCCGAGCCCAGCAGGTTGGGGCTCGCGCGGGATTTCGGCTTTGTGCGACGGCTTTCTGGAAGGGGGGCTTTGTGCTGCCCGGGAGCACCCGTCACATTGTCCGGCCGGCTGCTGGGTCAGCAGTCCCATTTCAGGGGAAATCTCCCTGCTGCTGCTGCTGCAAATGTGGCAGATGAAAAGCACAATGGTGTTTACGGGGACAGCGGGACAGGGATTCGGTACAACGTACGTGTTAAAATACCAGCAGTGCTTTCTACGCTGACACCCAGATGATTTCCTACCCTTATAACCACAGGTATCCAGATATATATTACAAATGTATTTGCTGCCCACACCAATGCTTTCTCCAGACAGAGTCTACCACAGCAAGACAGTACCTAAACTTAGCAAAACCCAAACCTCTGAGGACCCAATAGGGCCACAACCGAGCAGAGCCAAGTCAGCCTTTTGCTGCTGCAGAGTACTGAATGCTTGTTGGCCCTGCTGCAGCTTCTGGACTTCTCTGCAGTTTGACTTCACCAAATACCCAAGGCATTCTGGGCCAATCCAGCAGATTTTAACTAGGAAGAAGCACCCTCACATCTAACCCTGCTCAGTGAGTTTAACCTCACATAATCAATTGTACTTTGTCCGTTCAACAAGTGCCAACAAAGAAGTTTCACTTCTTTGACTGCATGTGGTGACAAAGTGAGGCAACTGTGAAAAAAAAGAAAAGGACAGAACAATCCTAGAGACTTATTGCAGGAGAGATTTGTCCTGCGCTTCTTTTTATGTCACTGTTTGTTAGCAACCAGTAATCAGGTGGGTAGTTTTTGGGTGCATAAGTGGGACATGTTCATGGTACAGTGGGATCCTTGACAATACAATGTTAGGTCTAGCTTTTTCTACCTACACACAGGGATGCTTCACAGCCAGGATGCCATTCCAGTGTAGGATTACCATGTGTGCATCTTTGTGGGAATGATTGTAATGTGCTGATGTTGGGCATTGCCCTAATGCAGTGTAGGTTTTTAGAGGGGCAGTGGTGAATCTTTGGCGAGACGGGATACAATCAGAAATCCCTGTCTTCCACTGGTGCCTAATCCTGGCTCGCTGGGTTGGTGGCTGAGTTTGTTTCACTTGTTTAAGTAAGTTTGAGAATTGCAAGATTGTCTACACTCAGGTCACCGTTTCCAGATAGTGTGAAGACTGGGAATAGCACAGCACCTCTCAGCTTTGCACATACTTTTGGCTAGTCTAGGTATTCTGCCTCTGGATTACCAAGCAAACTGCACTGGCTAAATAAGAAGAATCCTCCAGTATTTCTCCCGCATTATTTTCCGTTTATATGCTCTGTATCAAATTAGAAAATCTGCCTTGTAAAAGTAATACCATGTACAGAAGACAAATGTAAGAATACAGACTTTTTTCCCCAAATTTGAATTTAGTTCTCTGGAAACTCATTCTCTGTGTCTACCTCCCTCTTGAAATAGAAATGAAGATCCTTGTGGGATTGTTTTTGCTCTTGAAAAGACAGTCAGGAAGTTTCTACTGTTCTATCAACTAGTGAGTTCCAGCAGGCCATTTGCTAGTTGATCATGAGGCTTTGAGATATCACATTGCATAGTGATTGCATAGTTTATCCCACAGTGAAAAGATAAATTCCCAAAGTGCCTATCCATGTCCATACACAACCATATCTTCCTACCTGCCCTGGTCACCTCGTAGGGAAGCCTTGCATTACTCTCTGATGCTGACCAGAAAATCAAATATCCAGGAGAGCCCCTATAACACTACAATTTTCTGATTTTAGGAAGCCTATAGTCCACATTCAGGTTTGTGCCTCAGCACAGCTAAAGCGCACATGCGGAACAGGGAGAAAGGGGAGGCAAGTATGCCTCTATGGCGCCCTGACCCACTGCATAGTCTGATTCCAGCCATCATTTAGTAAATTTGTCATGTTGCTCTGACTAACAGCAGCCACTGTTAGTCAGAGACACTCTCAGCAGGTGGGAACAGCTGGAGCAGATGTGCCACGGCTATAATTCTGTTTTCTGGTACCAGCTGTGGCTCACCTGAAACAAGGCATATGGTTAATGATGCTACACTAACCCTGTCCTGCTCAAACTTCCCTTTCATGCAACCAAGCGATAAACCTGAGCAGCAGGGGGTAAATTCCCAGTTGCCTCACAGCCTGATCCTGATGAAGTGAGGAGTGAAGTCAGAAAAAAATCTACCAGCACTGATGGCCAGAGGTGGAGAGAAGGAGGATGAGACTTCAAAGGATGGAGACCATTTCACTTGCTGAATGATATCAAAAAGCAATTTGAGAGGCAAAACTGAAAATTGGTCCCACGGTAACAGTTCTGGGTTACTCAAAGAGAGAGCATCGATTTGGGCAAAGTCATTCCATGTTCCATATTAGCCTCACCTTGTAACAACCTATTTTTAATCCATCATTTAAGCTTCATTCACCCTTACTATTCCTCCAACACTATTAGACCCTGAAATCAAGCACTTAACTGGGCAGGACAGAAATGCCATTTTGCCCTGAAACACTGTGTCTTTCCTTCCTAAGGGGGAAGGAATGTCTCAGAAAGGAGAAGGAGGTATGAAGAAACTTGATTCAGTGGCACAAGCAGTCTGAGCACACAAGATAAATAAAACAGTGGGGAAGTGGAAATGTGGTCAAAGCCACGGCATTCAATTGGTGGAAGCCCCTAGTCACAAGATTCCGGAAAAAATCAAAGGAATTTTCTGTTCCTTTGAAGGGAACACTCTATATGCCTTCTTTTGAGGCTGCTTGATCTGCAGGAAATAATTCCAGACTTACTGGGCTTAAGTGGAGCAACTGTTTAGCCAACATGTAGTGTGGCTAAAACATTTATGCAGGAAAAAAGGGTCATTCTTGTCCTTGCTCTTATAAAAGAATTTTTGAGCTCAAGCTGGAAGGGGGACAATGAAAGGCTCATCACTCAGGGAGTACCAGAGTCATGCCAAGGACTGGCACACAAACCATATGGACTGCTTCTGGCAACTTAGCTGGTCCTGTCTGGTTTGTATTCTAGCTTGGCAACATAAAGAAAATGAGTGGTTGAAGTCCTTTTACAGTCGGAGAAGGGACACGCACTGAGCAGGAATGCTTATGCTCAGGCTCAGCGTTGTCATGTAGGACATGACAACAGTCAGGATGCTGTACCCAACATAGGCAGGATGCAGGATGCTGTACCCAACACATGCTGCCTGCACCAAAAGCAGCCTTACTGAGTATTTTTCCAAGCCAAGTATATTTAGCAGCAGTTTGTAAATGACAGTGAAGCAAACAGTCCATTGGAGAGGTGTTTTGCTTAGAAATACCTTTATTTTATAAAGCCACAGTTTATTCTGTAAAGTTTTACCACACTTATAAAAAAGGGTCTGACAATTCTGAGGAAGAAAAGAAAAGCTTAAAACATTTCTTGTAATTCAGGGTTACACAAAGGTTATATTTATAATATATATATTTATTTATAATTTGGAGACAGTAGAGATGAAACTGCAGTATTCGGGAAGCTGTGGGGTCATATTTCAGAGACTTGTTCGTGTCCCACAAATAGAGTTTCCTGACAGAAAGGGTTCACGAGGACCATCCCGCTGTCGCGGTAGTCACCGTTTGCAGGGGAGCGCGGCTCGGAGAGGTGATCCTAGGGGAAAAAGAGAAGCAGATTGAGCACTTCACACCCCTCGCCCTCCACCAGCACACAGGGCACTCCTCCCCATTCCTCAAAGGCGCTTGAATTTTGTGAGCTCTGACTCTGAAGAGCTGAGTTTGGTGAGCTGGTTTTACCCTTCTTCAGGCAGGAGGAGCTGTGAGTGAAGAGCGCCTCTGATAGTCAGGCTGATTCTGTCTCACTCTGGGCACCCAGAAGTCAGATGCACCGAACTTCCAGTCCCTTAGCAGACCTTGAGCATTCACTTTTCTTGGGCTTATTTTTTCACTTTCATGACTCACTGAAAGAGTTTCCTGACTCTCAGCTAGGCTTGACTCCTCAAATGCATTTTCAGCTTCTTTTTAAGCTCAGAAAGCCACATGTATGGTTCCAAGCCACCCAAGCATGCCCCAGTTCAGTCATGTTTTGATCAGGTTTAAATAACTCAGATTACAGTTTTTGGAGACTATCCTGTATATGAATACATTGATTCTGGTTAAGTATAGACCAGGTCCTGCCTTAGCCTAAGCAACATGATTGCCAACAAAGTAGGGGTAATGAAGTGACTGTGAGCATTTGTCTAATCACAGCACAGAGGTTCCTTTCTAAACCTTTTTTTTTTTAAATTTAATCAGATAGGTTAGTCAGCTAGCTGATCTGAAAATCACTCTCGCATAAACCTGAACTCTTCACTGTTGCTAGGTTTTAAATACCTTTGAACTACCTTTGAAATAAACTGAATTATCCTTCTCTATCCCTAAGGCCAGGGAATACATTTCTATCAGTTGCATCACCTGCCCATATGTGAATAATCCCACTGAACCGGTCAGATCCCTTAAGTAAAGGCTAATGAGTATATACAACCACTACACACTCCCACATACTGCTGTTCTGATTGCTTATATACTGGGAACACTCACTCCCTGAACTGGTATCTGAGAAGTTATAGGCAGCTCCTGAGACATAAATACATGAAATTTGTGTTATTAACTCCCACCAGCTCCCCTCCCTTGATGCTGTGGGGCATGCACAAGAGATTGACTGTCAGTCACGACACGGCCCAAAGGGCCCTCCTTAGCCCATACCATGTCTAACCTCCAAGGTATGGTTAGACATTGGCCAGAGGCTCACAAGGAGGAGAAACCCAGGAACAAATTCACCTAGAGAGGGTTAATGCCCATCACCACACAGCAATATGGAAACATATCCGCAGTGGCTGGGAATGGGATGGCAATCCAGTTTTGCTGACATATTTATCCTATCTTATACACATGTAGGAGGGAGTCCTTCTCAAAAAGCTGTCTCCCCAAATATGCACAGGGATTTCAAGGCTTTATTAATATGACTTCCTCTCCCCTCTTCCCAGCATGGCTTTAGTTACAGTTTTTTGACACCAGTTCTGCAAGCAAGGTACCTCTGAAGTCTCCAGTGACTGGATCTCTCTCGGTAACTCAACAGCATGCCTGTTGAAGTAGTCCATGGTAATAGCATTATTCCAATAGCTCAGGTTGTTTTCTGGGTTAGATGTCTTTTTCTTCCTCCTCATGCAGCACACTGTCAGCAGAACCGCTGTCAATAGAAACATGTCAAAAATGTGGTTATTTTCTTTCAATAAGGACTCATCAGTACCATGGATTTGTGCTACTTAAGAGGGCTGATGACCTGCATTCATACACTTTACTCTCAGTCAGATCTCTCCTAACAAATCCCACACAATTATGTGAATCCAGGCCAAGCAGATGAGGCTTTGGGCTTGGCAGAATAAGCAGTTTGTCCTTTTTTTTTCATGTGAGTTTATAATATTGCAAATGTGGCTGCCTGATAAATGAAAAGCTTTGGTGTTGTAACTGATGGCATTTTAATACATAAGCAGGGATTTACAGACCCTTTAGGAGAGAGGGCATTCCTCAGGGACTGCAAGGACATCTCTGTGCAGTTCCTTTCTTCTTCTGGTGTGTTCAGAGGCTGCAGTGATGAGCACATCAGCAAGTGGGCACTGAGAGACACCTGTCCTAGCTTGAAGAGCAAATTCAGAAATGCTCGTAGTTGCGTGTCTTCAATACCAAAAGCTTCTATTCTGAAATGCCACTGATCCCTGCCTCTGTTGCCTGCCATTCATAACTTGGATTTTGGGTGCTTTCTGACCATGCTCCAACATATCAGCAACCAGTAAAAGAACAGATGGGTTCTTGGGCAGGATGAGACAGTGGTCAGGTAGTGTGAAGCTCTCCTCAGCACCTGTCTCATGTATCTTTTGCTTCCAGGACAGCATTAACCCCAGAGCTGGAGTTTTCCTGCCTCTCTCCATCAGCTGTATCAGGATGTGGGATCAACAGAAAAGCATAGCCTGTTCCCCACATTTGCCTGGACACTGTCTGAGCTTGGCTCTTTTTCTTATCTGCTGAGCACACTCAAACTTCTACAATTTGAAATATCTGAACTTAGAGCAGTTAGACAAGATGAAGTGACCAGCAAGTGAAACCTGTTGATTTAATTGTCTGTCTGGTCTCAAGGCCACAGGCACATGCAGACCCCAGAAATGTCAGAGGTGCCTGCCCAGCAGGCAGACAAACACAAAGCTGACTGTTATTTTCTGGAATTGCTTCTAGTTTAGTCATCTCTGTTGCAATTCAGATGGGTAATCTTTGCAATTTTACGAGGGCCGGGCAAAGCCCCTGTAACAGACTTATTGCTCCCACTGGTTCTTGCTCAGGCAGAAGCTGAGGAGTGTGCAAGGGTTTGCTCAGAGCAGTAATGTATAAGCTCTGTCTGTTTCTCTTACACCTATGGAATTAATTCACCAGTTGTGCTCGTAATGTACCTGATTTAGGCAAACAGATACCTGCATATGTACTTTGATTTGTACTCTGTGAAAGAGGGAATGTCCTGCTGTAAAATCACTGAATCATTTCCAAACCCATCATGGTAGAAAAGAAGAGGGAAAATATTCATGAAGCAGAAAAATATATTATTTCCTCAGCTACAGGTAAAATTACTTATTAGAATTACAACCCAGAGGAATGAAAAGACTGCAGAGAGGTCAAAGCTGCTATATATGTTTTGACAAACATTGCAGCTAGCCATGTGCCATGGGTCTAATTTCTTATCCCATCTACTCACACAAAATAGCAATACAAAAGTGCAAGGCTAGAGTTCTATTTAAAACAAAAGAATAAGATACTAAGGGAAAAAAATTAATGGATTTCAGTTCAGGCAGTTTATGTCTCATTCAAAGGGAAAGGTGGGCTTATGCTGTAAATCTTCTTCTGAAACTGATGGAAAAATCTCCCACACTATTCCTGCATGTTTCAGACAACCTTACTCTTATCTTTGACTCATATTACTTCAGTGTTTCTGTCACCAATATCTTCGTTTGCTGACAGCCCGACTCCTGCTGCTGTGCCTGTAGGCAGGCACCCCATGGGCCACCTGAACTGCTCTCCCTGCCCAGGGAGACTACCTGTCCTGAAGGGCTGCATCTATTATTCCTCCTTTGCTGCTGCCCTCTCCATGTCCCAGTCCAGCCTGCAGGCTTGGTAAGATTAGGAAGTGAAGCAGGACCTGCATTTAGTCCTCACCACTGCTGGCGACTGGAGCTTTTCAGTATTCCAGCAACAAGTGATCCCTAAGGCACAGATCATTTCTGAAGGAGTCTGGGGATATGAGAGCCCCAGTAAAGTCAACTCTGTGCAAATATTTTGAAAGCCTGACGTTTTACAGCTTATAAAATGTTGTGGCTGCTGACAGAGAAATATTGAATTTGGGGTTTAGGAGCTGGAAGAGTCGAGTGAGATCTCAGCTTCTTGCAGCAGGAAATGGCTTTGCTGTGTGCAGATATGGTTGTTATACAACAGTAATACTCCCTCCCTTAATTACACTCCTGGCCTCCAACCTTAGTGCACACACAAGCAAATGGATGGAAGAGCATGGAAAATGGGTTCCTGAGCTTCCTCAAATACGTATTTTAGCAGAAGGATGTCTATATAACCTGTCCCAATTCAAAGCAGATGAGGCCTCATTTCAGAGGGAGAGGGAGCACAGCAGGACTGGAATGTGGCTATTCCCTCTTCATCTCATATTAACTGCCCTTTTCATAGAATCATATAATCATTTAGGTTGGAAAAGACCTTAAGGATCATCGACTCCAACCATTAACACTGCCAGGTCCATCACTAAACTATGTCCTTAAATGCCACATCTACCACATAATATGCCACATTTGGGGCTTATTTTAGTGAAATTAATGTGGCTACCACTGCTCACTTCCAGAACAACACTAGGAACAGGATGCAGCTCTACCAATATTCCTAGGTATCCATTTGCTCCCATGATTGGAATTAGATGTATTACAGAATAACTTTTTCCAGAGAGACAGTTGTGATGGCCAGGGAGAACATATTAAGTGGATGAAATACACACAAGGTGGAGACAGTTTGGAAGAGAGAAATGGCAATAATGACAACAATAGAGCTGAAGAGAGAGCAATAGTAGCAACAGTGGGATAGTAGTAACCCTGCTTATCTTTCCTGGTATATTATATGATATCCTCATAAGGATGAGAAAGGGCTGCTGTTCAGTGCTGCCATGTATCACCTGTTTCACAGATGGCCATCCCTTTGGGCAGAAAAAGGATTAGCTCTTCTCTGGTTTTCAAGTACTCCTCTGGTTTATTTCTGGGAGTCAAAAAGGCTGAACTGACTTTTCCCTTTGCCTGCTCCATGTTGAAGTCAGTAGCGAGTGCCACGAGAACACGTCAGCATTGTCCCTGTGTCAGCCTGAATCTCTCTGTACAGAGATTATGATACATGTTAGGAAATATCAAGGGGCTCTGCAATTGTGTAGACACTGAAGGTTCAGGGAGTTTGGGGGCATTTCTAGCCTGCATTCTTTCACCTGCTGCTAGTCTGGAGTCAACTCACACATTCAGGGGCTGAGCTGCTGCTGAGTTTCAGCTCTGACTCTGGCCCCTCTCTGGCCGTAAGGCAATGTGCATCTGCATTATCTATCCCCCCACCCATGAAACAGGACATAATACAGCCCACAAATGGGAGAGGCAAGATTCTCACAGATTTACAGGCTGGTGGGAACATGTCCATCACCTACTCTCACCTGAGCACCAGGAGACTTTCACTTGTTACTTTAACCATAAACTGCATTGAAGGTACAGCACATCTCATAGGAAAATACCTTCACTAAAGGACACAGAGTGACTGGATATCTATCCCATTTCCATGAAGTTTGTTTTAGTGTTTAATTTCCATTGTGGGGACATGTTTACATTCCCCTTGTTGCATAAATATCTACCTTCCACCCTCAATCTCCTTTTCTCTTTTTTATTAAAAGCTTTCACTATGCTATCAGAAATGTCCCCTGTACATGTGGGCTTCAGCTTCTTCTTGACATCATGACACAAATGGAATTATGTTGCATTTATCAGCTCTTAAATAATTTGCACGGCTTTTTCTAATCTTGCAACTGTATTTTTTAAAAGTAAACATAAACCACCAGGTTTATATGCCATATTCAATACGCTTCATCAATGCAGTGTAATGAGATCATAACGACTCCCAACAGTTTTCTGACAATCTTTTCCTTCAACTCACTTAAATATTTTACCAGCCTTACACTGCTGCATGCCCCCTTCCCCCACTCTCCAGCTCCCACATGAAACATGGTGTTAATAGACCTCAAACTGTAAGCATTAAAAGTCAGGCAATATTCAGGGTGAAGGACGGTCATTTACTTCTCCCTGTGCCTTCAGATCATAACATAAACTAAGTTTCTACAGAACCCTTGCATTGATGACTAAAATAGTGCTTTTCCCATATTTCTTTCCATTTCCCTCATTTACTATTTATGGCAGTACATGCTTAGCTCTCATACAGGTATCACAAGGGGTTTGGTTATTGACTACAGCTGCTGACATCTGGAGACAGGAGGCTCTTCTCCAGCTCTTCTCCAGGTATGAGTTCATACCTGGGCATTAGACTCTGGACTTGAGATCTTTCTCGCTTCAGAATGGGAAGCTTCAGACTGCGTAGGTTTTGCGATGGAGAAAGTGGGCGAGATAATTTTGGAAAGTGTCCCAGTGCATGAAACGTGAGCTAAGTGGGGTTAGGTCTAAGGCAATTCTTCATATACTCTTTGAGTTCTGCTGATGCCTGTGTTTAGAGGCTCAGCCTTCCTCTCATGTTTTCCCACGTCAGCAGAACTGACTGAATGAATTGACTTCTGCACGTCTGATTTGCCAGTTTCTGTTCTTCCACGTTTCATTGTGTCATTCTGTAATTACAGAGACTTAAGTACCAGGAGCCCAAGGACTGGGATGGTAGGTTTTACAATGAGTTCATATTGTTTCTTGTTCTGCATTGCAGTGACAGGCACCTACACATGTACAACGCCATGTGCACAAAAATGTTCAAGGCTACCTGAAGGACACTGCAAAAACAACTCAAACTATGACATTCAGAAAATACAGACATCACTGTATATATGATTTCGCTTTCCTGGGGAGGCAATGATACAGAATCCTTCATTTTTGCAGGCCTCCTATGGCATTAGAAACTTTACCCTCATTATTTATGCCATGAAACTCAGGTGCCAAAAGGTGAAATGATTTCCCCAGGTTCATGCAGAACATGTGGCTCATGCATTCCTATCCAAAGCATTGCTTTTCTGGCTAGCACTTTAAGGGATTTCAATGGGACTCAGAAATCTATGCATCTGTAAAGAAATATGTACTGTGAGGATAGGGAGGCTAAATCCCATCTCTTATTTCATTAGGTGAGCTCCTGAGGCCTGGGTCTTCAAGCCACTGCTACAGCCGCTGAGCTGTACCACCAGCATGGCTGGAGGGACCTGCCAGTCCTCAGTGGGGCTCAAATGTCATGTCACAGTGATGCTGAACAAATCCTCTGCTCCTTCCTGCTCTTCAACGCAAATTCCCACAGCAGGGATGGCCATCCAGGAGCCCCAGCAGGTCTTTCCTCTGTGAAGAGAAGTGCAGCACCCCGAGCGCTTCTTCCAGCAGAGATGAAGAGCCAAGGGCTCCTTTGGTCACTCTCTAGCATGTCATTTCCTCTGCTATGGAAGCTAAAATGCCCTCAGGTTTTCATTTAACAGGTGCCTGTCACTAAAATGTGTGACAGCGAGCAGTGTGTAGGGCTCTACTGTGTCACACATCAGAGAGGGACAGAGGTATCTTTGCAGCATCATGATGTGTTTCCCCTTCCAAGGATTTTGAGTGGCACAAGCTGTGTCTGGAAACCCTCCAAAAAAGCTTTTCCAGGCTCTTTGCCACTCCTCACTCAGAGGAAGGACTATGAGTAAAGACAAAAGAGCCCGTGGTAGAGGAGGGGTGCTCCAGCCACTGTGAAGCTCTGCAAGGGCTCTGGAAAAACAGCCTGGAGGTCAGTGAACTGGCTCAACTCAGGGGCACTCCTTATTAGTAGGAGGAGGGAGCTGAATTAATTAGATTCCTACAGCTCTGCAGCTGTGCATCGGCTCCTCACCTCATGCCATGTCTTTCCCTGCCTCGAGGCTGCCTCTCTGCCTGGTGCTGGGCCTTAGCCTTTCTCACAGGTGCTGCAGCAGCATGCTGCTCAGGGCTTGCTGGCTCCTTCAATGACTCTGGCCAGCAGTCTTGAGGGTGCCAGTCTGAGCACAGGGCCACCAGCGTGCAGCTCCGGGAAGCAGTAACTTCCCGTGATAGGGGTCCTCAGTGACTTTTTCCGTGGCTTGTTCCCCCTTAGGGCAGCTCAGATATTTAAGACCATGGGGTTGAGTCTCTATAGCCAAGATACCTACACCTTTCAGCATCCCAAGGCAGGAGCACGACGGTGTTTTCTCAGTCCGTGCCCACAGCAGCTGTGAGAGCCTCTCCCGGAAAATTTCACCCTTTGAAGATGAAATGAAACCCACATAGCTGCACTTTTCACGCCTCTCCCGGCGTCAGCCCCCTCTGGATCAGAAGTGAGGAGCACATGCCAGTGCGGGTCCTCCTGTCCTCAGCTGCAGCGCTTGTGCCCGGGAGGTGGCGACAATCCCCTTCGCACACCCACAGCGCACACCCCACACCGCAGAGCCCGTCCCATACACCTTAGACTGTACACTGCACACCGTGCCTGAAGATATACACAGGTGCCTGAGGGGCAGACAATAAAGTGTCCCTCCGTTGTGTAGCCACGACTGATACCCGTACTTTGGGTTGTTATAGCTTACTTGTCTTCTTCTATAGGAATAGCCTATGCCTGTGCAACAGCACTTCTTATGGCATGGTTTAAACAGCATAACTTTTGGATGAAATAAATTTCCTAGGTACTACAGCCAGATCCCCCAAAAAATCCCATTTAAATGCTTGTCTGCCATTCATTTCAACGCTGAAATACATCTCAGGGTCTCCAGATCTCTTAAAAGGAGAGTCCCACTGCAGACCATCTTCAGGAATCTGGTCTTGAAAGCAGGACTTAAATATTTGAATCATTTAAACACTCATTAGAGCTGGTACAGATAACTTTCAAAGTAACATCTGACTTTTTAAAAACTGGAGCTTATGAATACAAGAAACAGAATAGGCAGTCACCTGAACATACACCATTATGATGCATATGATAAGAAGAAAAGTGTAAACACCACTACTTAATGAATAGTGGGTTAGAAATCTTGCTAGCAGACTCTTCATATTATTATTATTATTGTTTTTGTTATTGTTAATAACTGTCATTACTTATTACCTCATATATGGCACTTTGCATACACAGACCAGTTTACACACTTCCTATGCTTGTGTTGTAGTTTGTATTTTGTGTTTTGTATTTGGATGCTTTCTATCCAGCTCAGCTTTCTTTCTAAATATTTCTGAATATTCTGAATATTGGCCCAAAACATAATGCCTGGAAGAATTTATTTGGTCCTCTATTTCTACTGATTGATAGACAAGTCATAGTTCATCAAACCATCAAATATCACTGCTTCTCTCCATGAGTTTACTATATCCCAGTTTCTCCTCTCCATCTTTCACAGAAGTATGTATTCACACTTCTGCTTTGGTTTCTCTTTGATTGCCCATCGTTTAGCTTTGTTCTTGCTTGTGGTTTTAATCACGTTGGCAATAGCAGAACTGATGGTCCCAGAGGTGTGAGTCTAACAGATATGCTGACCTAATCCAATAATTTGCAGCTGCTGAAAAGATTAGTTTGGCCCCCTCTCCAGGTTTGCATTCCTGCAGCCTCATTCTCTCCAGGTCTCATGCTCATCTGACCCTGTGGGGAGCTGATTCAGCTCACTGGGTGGACAGAAAGTAACAAAGAGCAAAGTGAGTATTATTTTTTAGCCACTTAATCAATCTTAAAGTGTCTCAGGAACATGTCAGGTCAGCCACGGGCATAAGTAAAGGGGCAGGATCAGAGCCTGTGCCTGTGCCTCAGACAGGGCAGAAGAGAGCAGCACTGTCCTTTTTGGCAGGAGCAAGCTGTGTGTGAGACTGGCTCCGGCAGCTCATCTAGCCTTTTCCTCAGTACAATAACAGAACTAATACTGAGTATTGTTGGCTACTGCTTCTTCTATGTTTCCTCAGACAGCAAAGACTGGGAAATGTTTGGTTTTGTTTCACTCCGGACAGATTAGAATAATCACACCCTGCAACAGTGAAAACACAGAGATTATGTTGTCCCACCTTGATGATAGAACCCAGCTAAGCATGGGACACTCTGGCATTCACCCCCACGCTTTCTCATAATTTCTCATGTTTTTTGGAACTGAGCCAAATGATAAGACCCTGAGCCAGCTCTGGGAACCCAACCTGCCCTGGTCCTGCAGGTGGCTGACTTCTGGTGTCTGAAGGCCAGGGTTTCAAACTCTTCCTGTTCCCTCGGCAGCTGCAAAGTTGGAATTAAAATGGAGGAAACCAGCACTTTGGTTACCAGATGTCTAAATCTGACCCTTCATGAACTGCCTGCAATGAAATATTTTATTGCACTGGAAAACCGGTGTTTCCTAATGTATTAGTCTTTGCAGCTGTTATTAATCCTTTGCGTTAGCAGTGAGCTTTTTTCCAGGGCAGCAAATATTAATTCCCAGATTAAAGACTTGTGCAGTTTTTGGTCACCATCTTATACACCTTGGAGTAAAGCTGCTTCACCTTCTAGAGTTGTTCAGCCTTGTGCTACACCCTCAAATGGAAGGCCCCAAAAGATTTTTAACAGCAATAGAGCAAGTGTGCTTTGAGTGTAACATTTTAGTCCTGCATTTTGAAGTTAAGCAAACTTCAGTCAGTGAATGTGATCCCTGTGCTTCTCATCCATCTCAAGCTCTCCTGCCTCTGTTAGGTCTCCATCTGGTCCTTGAATCATGGGCCAAAATCTGAATGTAAGGAAGGAGAAAGAAAAATAAAGTGGCAATTAACTTACAACATGAGGATATAGGTACGCTGATAGCCAGAATGATCCAGGCAATGTCCATCTTGCTGAGACAGATAGTTGCTCTGTGCTGGGGTTTGTCCCCTTCAGTGACATGGGAGATGTTTCCTTGCACCCCTGGTTTCCAGGTCCCAGCAGGAACCAGTCTGTTCAGGAAGTTCCCAGTGGCGGTGGAGCCAGCTGTGGAAATGGAGCTGGACAACCTGGTGGCAGGTGCTGCGGAGAGAGCACTGCCTAGCAAGGTCGTGTTAGTCACTGCGCTGTGCTGCGTTGGAGCAGGTCCTTTGGGGTCTCCCGCTGCCTGGGAGGAGACGCTGATGTCAAAGCTGGTCTGAACCGAGTGACCAGCTGCTGCTGTTGCAGATCCAGGGCCGGAAAATAGAGGGACATTTGTACTGAGATTCAAGGTCACCCAAGAGTTGTTTTTGCTCAGCATATCCCATACGTCATAGTGGGTGGGTTTAAAAGGCACCGACACTGCTTCAGGATCAGTTGATGGTCCAGCAGTTGTGGTGGCAAAATCTGCCTCCTGTACCACTACCTCATCCCCGTTCCCTCGATCTGCTTCCCTAAGGGTTGAGGAGGCATTCTGGCGGGGAGAAGGGTCTGAGATTGTAGTTCTTGCCAGCCCCGTGCCATGTGGATCACTGGATGCTGTGGTCTGGGACTGAAATGGGTGCTCTGTGAAAGGGCTCCTCAGGGTGGGGAAGGGAGAGTGCAGGGTCGTCTTTAGGTAAGGCTCTGAGGACTCTGAGAAGTTGCCTTTGAAAACCTGAAATATTTTCCCCTTGGGGCGAGACTGTCCCGAGTACAAAGCACTCTGGTTGTATAAATGATACGCTTCCTTTCCGCCAGTGCGAGGGCTGCTCGCTTGCTTTTTCCCGGTGGAAGGGGCTTTCTCCGCCAGGCTGACGGGATGGGGAATGGCATGAGCAGACGTGGGAAGAGGTTCTGCCGTGTGGTAGTCTTTGTGGTGAGGTGTTGTTCCCATGGCTGTGATAGTGGTAGTGTTCATTGGGAAGCCCTGAGAGGAGGAGACAGTGGGAGACAGTACCTGAACAGAAAACACCAGCTCTTCTGTCAGTGCCAAGATCAGTAGAACACCTGAGGAAAAAACACAGAGAGAGGGTGAAATGCCATGGAGGGGCAAGCAGACAGGGAATGGAATGGCTTGCATATCTGGCAGGAAGGAATACCTTCCATGATCTGCCAAAGGACAGAAGAATTAGCATCTGACTTTGCTGGCTTCTCTGTGAAAGTAGGAAGAGAAAGGCAAATCGGCAGGAGCTGTGGTGACCCCATGGCCATGGGAGTGATAAGGTGGGAACAGGAGGGTTACAGGGAATCTCTACAGCAAAGAGAGAGGAGCTTGCAGTATGGACACACGTGACATTTTTAAAGTGCCATAGGCAGGTGATTTCCCTGTAGAAGATACAAAGCATCCTACACTGGAGGAGTAGAAACAAAAGACTTCCTCACTTTCACTGTAGACAGGAGGTCTCCAAACAAATGTCTATCTCATTATGGGGAATCTTTGTTCGCTTACTTATTTGGCAGCAAAATCCTAAATTTGGCTGCCTCCAGTCTTGGCTGCCATTAAGCAATCTGTTTTTTGAGTGAGCAGTTGCTTAGGCCTTGCTGAAAATTAGGTCAAGAAGACATGTCTGACGAGAGGGCTTCCTAGGTTACACGTTACCCTCTACTTAGCAACTTTGGAAAATCTGGTCACGCTAAGTGGATCAAATTAACAAGTAAACATACCTATCACAGCCATTTTAAAAAACATCATGATTATGGGGAGTGTGACTCAATCTAACACAACTGCCCTTCACACCCATATACCACTCTTTGGTTCACATGTGCTGTAGGGTTGGATTGTGTGAAATTTGCTTCCTGCCTCCCTCTGTAGTGCACATCATTTCATGAGGTGCCAGATTCACACCGCTGGGAACATCAATTCTTTCATTTATTCCTAGTTCAGATAATGGAGGTGGGCAGCTGCAGTAGCATAAGCCTCCCCAGGATGCAGGGCTAATACACCGTGAGTTAGCATGACCTGCAGGGACCACATCAATCACATGTCACTATTTCCATATGTTGAAGCTGTCAAGTGTAATGTGGATCTCTGCCCACTAGGAAGCACATGGAATAAATCCATTTTGCACAGTACACTGAGCATCATCATATGGCACCATTAGCACTGTACTACTGTGAATTTCAACCAGCGGTGTTGAGGTGAAAAATGTTGTCATAGTCTTAACAAACCAGGGCGATGAGTTCATCAAAGCAGCAGGACTCCAAGCTGGGTGATGATCACCTTCCAGCCAAGACTGTGGTGTGCCTTCCCGCCCCCTTCTCTACCCTTCCTGGTTTGCCAGCTTTCTCCATGAGCGTTGTTATACCATTAATTTCAACACTATAAATGAGAATATCCGTTATAGGCCACAGCAGAAAAAGAAGAGAGGGACTTGGGAGAACGAAAGATCTCTGATTAGGTGTCTGTCACACCCTAGGATTCTGTTGCACATGGGGCAGATGCAAGTGCCATGAAAAGTGTTTATTCTGAGTCCTGGGCATCATTCACACCTGTTTATGATCAGTGTAATACACATAGCAAAAACTCACCAAAGGAGCAGTACCTGTTCCTCTTATCCAGCTAAATATTCTACTTTGATCACTAATCATCATTTCTGAACCAGAACAGTGCAGAGCTCTGCAACCAACAAAATCTGCATTATCTTGCCCCCAGCAGCTTCCTGTTACTTGGAAGAGTATCCAGAAAATGAAAACAGTGACTAGACAATGTAGTGAGTGCCAGTTACAAGTAATGCAGTTTCCACTGGCTGATGCTAAAATTAGCTCTCTCTCTTTGTTTTTAATTTCTGGAATAAATATCTCTGCCAAAGAAACCATCATCTGGGATACTGTTTCCCAGTTCATAGCCAGCCGCAGACAATATGCTCTTAGCAGAACACCTAATCAAAGAAAAAAACCACATATTCTGTATACTGAGATGCAACCAGGAGAGCGGATCGGGCTATACTCATGGAGCATCACTCTTGGAAACGAAAGGCAGGAGTTATCTTCACATTTTTGGCAGCGCTTATTCTGAGGTCAAGGTCAAAGCAGATATTCTAGTGTCCATATGGCTAATATTTCATGCCAAGACAAGTTGCTGCCACAGAACAAATTCAAAGAGGAAAGGATGACCATTTATTTTGGATTTGGTGTGTGGCGATAATGTTCCAGGAAACTTCAGGCCTGCTGTTCTGAGCACACAAGATACAGTGTGTTGGCAGATCTTATGAGATACTAGATCGTAATGATTGTAATGCCTGCTAGGTTTTTTGGATGTTCTTTATGTAACTATTTTTTTCGTACCTCACACACAGAAAAACATCTCTATTGAGTTAATGTTTTTCTCCAGGATACTCCTTAAGAAATAAGGAAGTTGTCAGCTCTCTTGCATATCGTGCCCTGGGGTTAGAAACCTGGGTCTTTCGCTGAAAACCTGCCTAATATCCATCTCCACTTCTTGAAATACTGATAAATCTGAGGCTTGCTGCTATAAAGATTTATAGTCTCTCTGGGCAGTCTGTTGTGGTAGCAGGTCACCACACATCAGGCACGGGAAACCAGATGCATTTCGCGAGTACCTTTAGGTAGCTTGCAAAGTATGAATAAATATTTATAGGAAATACTACAACAGAAGTAATTTACCTGACAATAAACAGTAACCCCCATGACATTTGGCTGTCTCAGGCTGTGGCATTCAGGTTTTGCTCATCTGCCAGACTCCCTTTAACAACCTCTCTGTGGTCCCATAAGCTACAGCTTCTTAGGATGTGTTTTTTTACTGGTTGAATGGACCACAGTAATTCCTTCAGTGACCACCAGAGTTAATCTGTGCCCCTAACTGCTGAAAAAATATTCAGCTGAGTAGATCATTGTAAAAACAGCCACTGATGTATATTTAGGGAGAAACAGCTGATAATAAGGACTTCACAGTGGGTTTTGCTCCTTTAAGTAGAATTTATTTGCTTTATAATTGATTAACAGCCAACTGGAAAGCAAAAGTAAAGCTGGAATCGGCATTTTCAGATGCTCTGCATCAACACCTCCTGGATTTGCAGTGACTTGACTGCCCAGATCTTCCACTTATTTTTCTATCACTTGAGGATATGCAATGTCTTACAAAGTGGGACTCTTACTGAAGTCACTGATATTGGACTGCCCTTATTGACAACTTTGCCTTAAGCCTAAGAAAATGATATTTTGAATACTAAGGTGCAGGAGGCATTTGTCACAGAGATTGACCCGACCAACAAAGTTCCTGTCTCTGCTTCACAAATGCACCCACACCAAATAAAGTGCCATGGTGGGTACGATGCCAACTGTACTCTGGTGCGTCAGTTTACCCCCAATCCCACCACCACTGAAAGTGAACCTTCTGGTTGCTACCAAGTTCTCCTGGCCAAATTTTGGTATCCCACGTGAGATGGTACATAGCAAATGCTCTTGGTTAGTTCAAAGCACAGTCCTTGCAGCTCTTTGCCAAAACCTTTCTTTTTCTGGCTGCCTAAGACTCTTAGTACTAATCGTAGGGAGAACATGAGCCCTTTGGGGTAAGGATTGACAATCCTTACTATCTGCTGGCATAATGTTAATATAGACTGATGCAAGCACATTATAACAAATAATAATAATTAATTATATTTTCAAAGGTCAGTTCACATAATTAAGATTTTTCACAAGGAGCCGTTTCTAAGTTACAGGAGCTTACGGTCAGAAGGGGACAGACTGGTTTGTCTTTTAAATGCTTTATGTCAAACTCACACATTTGGAGTTTAATATTACAGCTACATTAAACCATTCAACCCTAATAAGAAGGCTGATTGACCTGACATCTCTATGGTGTGAACTCTGGTCTTGCATAATGCACAGTGCACCAGGAAGGCAATATTAAGTACATAATGAATTAACCCAAGGATGCAGCACAGGAGAGTGACAGCAGAGTGTGCACAGAAGGGTGCTGATGTGCATTTAGCCATAAAAACTCCTTCCTGACAACATGGTGCAATGGTTCAAATCTCAACAGGATGTCCCTGCAGTGCTTCTTCCGACGCTGACATAAACAATCCAGAAACAATTTGTACTGTTGTGTATATGAAGAAAATAAAGTAGTTCCTTTACAGTAATGTTTTAAAAGATGGTTTATGTCTTTAACAAGTCCCAGAAAAGTCAGGGGTTAGGAACATTTTTCTTTCCCAGACTATGAAATCCTCAAGGTTTTACCATTTGGAAACTTCCTCATGACCCTATTATTTGCACACAGGTGGCAGAACTGCATCCTTCCCAAACAGAAATAGAAATTGAATCAGGCCCCAGCAGCTTATGTTCTTTGATTTATCTCAGGACATCGGGAGCCTCCAGCAGGATCCACGTCCTGGCACAGGACAACATTAAAAGGTTTCACTTAGGAGTTAATACTGCCTGGTGCTGCACGGGACACTTCATGGGCACTTCTAGAACAGCCTTTTTTGCATGACATGGCAGGGCAGGCATGCGGCTGTCGAGTCAGCTCATGCGTTCGTTCAGCGTCCCTGGGGCACCCCCTTTAAACAACACAAACTTATGTAACTCCTGATCTAAAGCCTGTGGAAAGGTTCCCAATGACTTTAGCGAGCTTTGGATCAACTCCTAATTGCCAGAGATACAGTGGAAACTTTTGAGCTGCACATTTACATTTTCTACAGCAAATGAACATGCACAATGAGCTCAGTCTGGTGTTTGACCCCTTCTGGCCTCTGCTATCTCGGACCTTGCAGCAAGACAAACAGAGCCAGCCTGAGCAGTACTTGGCAAACATTTTTGCTTTAGGAAGTCAGGAAGAGCTTTTTGTGCAGAGACCTACTGCCGGACTCATTATTTCAGACTGCCGTGGGCAAGGGAAGCAACGGGAGCTGTCCTACAAAGGACCCATTATCTACAGACCCAGGGCTTGGGTGCACATGGGCAGAGTACGGGATGCTGAAGCCTCTCTGTGCTTCCGTCTTGACTCACTAATAGTGAGAGAAGGTTGTGCAAAACCTGTTCAAAGCAACAGTGATGTTATTGTTGTAACAAAAGCTTTCTTCTCGACACTATTAACTTCTCATGTGTCTCTCAGCAAACCTAAAACACTGAAGGGAGCAAAATGAATCTTTAATAGATGGAAACTGTGCAGAAAGTATGTATTCTTACTTTCATTACGGTCACTTCTTTGTAGTCTGCCAAAGCAATGCAATTTTCATTCACAATAAAGCAGCATTTGTACAAACAAAGAATTAAGCAAATTTAATCTCCATGACTGGTGGCAGAACAGAGGGAAGAAAAAGTAGGTTACTCGGCATAGAAATTTTTTTTCCCCCGCCAGTCTATTTGTCATGCCAGAACTCCAAGATACTGACTTACAAGTTATTGTCTCTTTTCGCTTGTAAGTATTAGATGGAATGATCATCCTGAACTTCAGTACACAAAGTATTTGGTAAAATGCAGGGAATGAGAAACACAGAGTAACAGCTCTATTTACAGTAACATAAACATCATCATCATAAGCTCTGGAAATCACATATATAAACACAAATTAAGCAGCACTTGCTGACACTCCCTGTGCAGCAACAGTAACAGCAGATACAGTTTTCATGGGGCAAGATGCCCCAGTCCGTTAACAATATAAAAATATTGCAGACCACTATTATTGCCTTAAGATGCACTCACATCACAGACTCTGAGAGAGTGAGTCTGAATTAAAATTAATTTCTGGTCCTCCGGGGAGTTAAACAATGGGTGATACAAAAAGGGCAGTGTAGTGTAGTCACAGAGCAAGTCCCACATTCTCACACTGCACTAGAGACTCACAGATATTATGGAAATAAGTGCTTTAGAAATTGTTCAGATCCCCTACTCAGCTAAATATATACAGATATTGAAGCTGTTGAAGCTTGTGAAAAGGCTTACTGGGACTCCAGGACAACAGTAATTACTGAGAGGAGGGTAATAAAAAGAAAGAGCCTGACTCTAGCTGCTTGTTCTAGGTAAGCACTTACCTGAAAATATCATTTGGACTTGTCAGCAGACATCCTCACCTGCTCACATCACACAGATTTGGAAGCTTCATCCCTCAGTAGAAAAAGGAAAAATACATCATCTCTCTAATGAGGCAGCTGCACGCAGGAGTTGCTGTTATTGTTGGAACTGGTTTGGAGGAATGAGGACAGAGACAGCCCAGGCAGGCGTGTCTTGCAGGGCTGTGCAGCGAGAGGGCTCACTCCTTTATGGAGTACCTTTGCAACTGCAAGGCAAGATTACTTACTGAGGCAGTCTCCCTCTCTGCCAGCAGATCGAAGGGCTGCTTGGTATTCCAGCTTGGTTTCCCATCAAGTCCAGATACAGTTTGTTTGACACGGGTCTATTCAGATGCCAGAGGATTGCTGGCAGTTCTTGTTTTCTGGGAACAAAACAGCAACAAGCACCCCAGCTGCACGCCCTTGTGAGGCTGTTCTGTCCCTATTTCAAGGCTGAGTGCCCTCCCTCCAGAGCAGTGTTCAGCTTTTTGTGTGTGGATAGATTTTAAAGATCTACCTCCTGCTTCTCTACCTCCACCAGACTTTCCACTTCATTCAATTATCTCTAATGATATTAATATTCCTGTCAGAGGAAAATACAGGGAATGAAATAGTGATTATCTTCTCTCCCTCTCCTTCCCTGGCATCAAAATGCGTTGTTCTGTATTTTATTTCTTCACTCCTCAGTGGTGAATGGGCAATTTCTATTTGCAACCATAAAGAAGTCCACAGATCTGTGCTTCCTAAAGCCATAATCCTGACTCCTTTCTTCCATTTCTTCTTTTCTTTTTCTGTTTTTCTCTGTCTCTTTGGCACAGCTGGGTGTCTGGAAGAACGTGCTGCCTGAAGAGCACCAAAATGTGCCCTGTGCAGCCAACTACCAATCCCTCAAAAGGCACATGGAAATGTTAAGAGAGCAACAAGCTGGGGGCTTCTTGAGAATGGTGTAGGAATCCCCCAGGAGTCAGAGTGCCATCCCCACTACTCAGTTTTTGATTCAGAGTCCCTGTTGCATCCAGGGGTGCTGGAACAGCCTAAGAAGTTTGCAACATGGACTCCTCACAAAATTAATTCCTAATATTTTTCTAGAGAGAAAAGCTAGTTTCTTCTCTCTTATCATACCAGATGAGAACATCCTCATTTTTTTCAGGCCTTGGATATAAGCAGGTTGCTACCAGACTTTTTGATGCTGTGGTGAAATCAGAAAGAAATGATGTTGTGACAATAAGTGTGAGATCTGGCAGCACTATGGGGCCTCCAACAGTGACCCCAGTGCTGACTTTTGGGAACGAAAGTCCCTATTGCATAGAAATGGCAGGTGCATATATCACAAGCATATTTTACCCACAGTTACACAAATGCTGTTTTCACAGCCATGAGGACATGGGAAGATAGAGTACAAATAATAACTTTAGGTCTGTTTTGCATTTTTGTGCTTTTGTGATGATGCTCCTTTTCTCCCTTTGCCGTTCACTTTTTGCCCTTAGTGTTTCCAGTCTAAAGGTTTTTCTAGATAAAGATATTTAGTGCATTACAAAACCCCCCCACAAACCTGGTCCTTACAAATATCAGCTTGTTTGGCAGTTTCTAGAACTCAGGGCTGATTAAGAGCTCGCTGTTCAAACAATGATTTAGCACGAAGCTGCAGCTGGCGTAACAAGAGAACCATGCCACGTATTTTAACCTTTGCTGGAAGATTTGCCACATCTGTAAGTAGTAATTCACCACAGATTTCTTCCCTGTGTGCTGTCATGGATGGAAACATATGGCTCAAAACTGCAGAGACTGTCGTTTGGAATTTCATAATATGAAAACTCTTCATGAGGACAGAGGCTCATTTGTGCATTCCCTTGTCCAAAAACACATGGAACAAACCAAAAATAATTTTAAAAGCACATGAGCATTCCTTGGTCTGACAGCTCCCCCCTCACACAAAGCTTGTCCAGCCCCAGCTTTGCAAATGCACATCCCTTCCTTTCCAGCCTTTACTTGGCAGCAGTTTTTGTTGGCAGGATGCTGTTGCCAAGGGAGACAGAAAGGATGTGCAGCTGGCTTTTCTTTCACCTGCACTTAGTGCTGCTGATCCTATTTATGTTACTGCAGAACCTTTGGCTTCTAAGAGACCTACCATCAATGTCACCAGACCTTTTGAAGAGTTTTGACAATGACACAAATAACTGTGGCCTCTGATGAAAAGCTTAAAATAGGATCTTGCCAAAGAGAGGATGTAGTTGGTGTTACTGATGCTAACTCAAGCAAGGGTATCCATTTCACAAGCAGTGATAAGAAGGGGAAAGAAAGATTCAAAGTCATCTTAGAAAGGTTTCTGAAAACTCCCCAAACAGTGAGTACCTTAGATACGTAAAAGCTACATGCTTAGCCTAAGGTATCTGAGGCTCTGGCAGGCAATTCACCTATCCATAGGCTGACTGGTACCCCAGAGAGGCTCCTCTTTTGTCAGTAGCACTGAGGATGATGAGCTTTAACTTGATGTCCAGCCTTCAGGTGACAAAAATTACTTGAGAGGAATCCCACTTCATATCCCTCTATGTATTTAGATGGCATCGTCATAAAGCAAACCCTAAAGAGATAAATAAAAGTGACGTTTGAAAAGGTGAAATATAGACCCTGTATTGTGATACTTTTCAGGAGATGAAATTTCACTGCTTTGGACATTCAGAACCAGTTTCTACAGAACACCAAACAACAAGCCTTACACAGCACCACTTCACTGGCATGAAGAGTAGACTAGAGCAGGGTCTGACAGCCTTTCCATGGAGATGGATTAGGAAGTATTGTTCTTTCTCGTATCAGAGGGCAAGTAGGCAAACACTAATTCAGCTGAAACTAGGAGCTGTTGCCTTTCAACAGAACAGCACACTACGGATCAGCTACACCTAACCCCTGCAAGGCAAGACATCTGGTAGCATGAGGAAGTAGAAGCCACTTCTTCACGCATAAGCCTTTTTCCAAAAAAACCACTGCTGCAAGGCCTGCTGCTCTCCTTTCAAAAACCTCTCATTTGCTGCTGGAGGTAACCAAGTCAAAGGCTTTTGATTCCAACACCAGATTATATGTCTTTTCCAAACCTAATTTCTTCAGGACTAAGGCTCCAGCTCTAAGTAACGCCAGCTTACCTATCAATCAAGGACGCTTATTCTAGACTTGGGATACTCTTTCATTATGGCACAATCATTTTTAGCTTGTTTTTCCTAAGGAAACATTTACATGAACAGGTTGTCTATCCCTCTGTCTGTCTTTCCCAGTAACTCCTGATCCTTGCTGATTTCAAATATTGTAACATACTGTATGACAAGTGATGAGGAGGCAGAGCAGAGCACCCTACTCGTGGATCCCTCTGCTTCAACAGCGCAGACCTTTTTTGCCTCTATTGCAAAAGCTGTGTTTAAATTCTCCAGCTGTAGGTACAGAAACATTCATATTACAGCCAGAAGGGATGCTATAGTTATGCACAAGCTGATTAACTTCTACAAACCCTAAAGGTATTTCTGTCATTTCATCTGTTCACTGAAAGTAATTTGGATGATTTATTACTTATGCCCCCTTCAAACACATTATTACCTCCAAGTGCCTGGGTATCCTTTTACTGGATCTCCAATGAGAGATGGTAATGAGAAGCCTGCACTGATTTGTTATGTGGGCAAGTAAAACACAATTAGAAAATAATTATTATATTTATCTGCAGGAAAGCTTTACTCTGACTTTTCAACTGTTGCCCAGTTGAAGGAAAAGGGACACTGCCTCAGAATGAGTAAATGGTGCGGGATGCTTTTGCAAGTTATTTACTGTCTCAGTTTATCATCTGGGCAAGTGAGAACAAAAGAAGGTCAGGATCAAGGGAGTCAGCATTTCCAGAATGGGGGATTGGGGACTAGTTTGGGAATACAAAGGGTCAGATGTGAATGGGAATAACTCGCAGGTGGACTTGTCACATAACAGGGAGTGAGAGTTTCCATGTCTAGATTTTCTCCTGCAAGAACAGCACAAGAATGTAAGGTTACATATAAATCAGCCAGAAAGGCTGTACTTATTATCTGCTGGATTACACTAACTCAGCCACTGGAGTGGATGTAAGGTTGCTAGAGAAAGAAGGGAGCTGTTACTTTCCACTGCTGTTCATCCTTGCTACAGACTAGTGACAGCTTTCCTTTGGCTTCCAGAACAAAAGTTTGTAGTGCCTCTTTGCTGTCTTGAATTGAACCTGGCTTCAGCCACATGGGTGGCTACTCTGTGAACTACTCTTCAAAAAAATCTACTTATGGCCCAAGGGGGTCAGCAAAGCCCCTCCACAGCCTGCAAAAAAATGGAGGTGCATGCCTGTAACTCTAGAGTGTCAGAGGTGCATGTTGCATTAGGACATACAAAGATAAAAAGGAAAAGATCAAGTTGCCTTCTTCAAAATATCAGCTGCTCAATGCAGAGATGAAGAATGTGGGTTTTGCTCCATTAGGTGAATTGCAAGATTGCACAGGTATGGAAATATGGATTTTTTGCCATCCTTTGAAGCTGGGTATTAGTCTGGAAGGAATGATGGTCCAACTTGGTACAGTAAATCATATATACTTATAAGTAAGGTCACAGCACAAGCTGGATATAATTTCTGCTAATGAGAGCAGGACTCCACTGCTTATATTTCACTCAGTGTTATTGCTTCTGAATAAGATTCAAGAGGTGAAGAAAAGCAATATCATACACAAAGAACAGAAGGGTGAGATGACATAGTGACACAGCATATTTGATTAGTCAGAGGATCAGTAATTCAAATGGAAATACGTGTGAAGTTAGGAAGAGCATCTCACTTTATAAAAATATGCTCTATCAACTCTGCCCTTAATTCACTTCTGCAATTCATATTTCTTTTTCAGCATGTGTAACTTATGCAGTTACACAACAAAGTAAAATGTTTTGCCTTTATGTGTGGGTGGTCTCTTTTTAAATGTTCATTTCCATGAAAAAGAAATTAAAAAATGCACTACCAACATGTGTGTGCTATTTTTTGGAATGCTATTTTGAACATGTGTTGGTCTTGTCTTTTCACAGGAACATACTGTATGTCTGAAACATCATTTACATTCAATGATTTAAGTGTTCATAGTGGACTCAGATCATTAGAGTTTCATCCTGCCTTAAATGTGACAGGCTGGCACTGTCATATGTGCTTCTTCACACCATCAACATTGAATAACTACTTGGAATTATAGTAATAATAATGAGCATACCCCCTATTGCAGCATTATTTGCACAGTACTTTACAGGTTGAGATATTTTATTTGTCTTTCTTTTCTGGTTAAACCTGCCACTATTTATATTCAAGAGAGAATTTACTTTACCCCTTCCTGAAATGTCATCAGCTCCACACTTAAATTTTATTTTGGAAGGAAATTGGACTGACAACCCTAACAACTTCTGATTATTCACAGAACAGCCCTTGTGAAGAGATTAAATGTACCAGCTTTTCCATGTTGCCCTGTCAGCACACAGCCCTTCAGGGATCTTCTCTTGATGTGAAAGTTAGCTCAGCCTCAATGCTCATTCATCCTTGACTTCTGTTTCGTTAATACCAGTTATGTTGTGGGTGATATGACATGGACATCTTATCTCTCTCCTTTCCCCTCCAGCAAGTATGCTGGGAGCCTAATTTTATTTCAGTCAGGCTATAACATAGTTCCCAAAGCGCAGTACTTACTCTTCAGCTACTGCTGATGGGGTTGGAATTAGCAGGCAAAGTAAAGAGTCACTGTGCCATGCTGCACAGCAACCTCGGATGGCTGCTGAGAGCACTAAGTGCTCAGACACCTCTGCCTTTATAGTACACGGACAGCCTGGGTGTCCCATGCCAAAAAAGCATCGCAGCAGCAAAGTCCTGAGGTGCTTGTCCTAATACTTTGCTGTGATCTATCTCTAGCCCCGTGATCCAACTCCTCTGCTCTTGAAGGGTATTGATTGTTTTCTCTTGGAAGGGCAGAAATGCCAGCCATGGAATGGGAACATTCGATTTTTGGTAGTGTCAGTGCCTACATCAGTGGTAGCACCTGGCTTCACTGCACTGTCCTTAATATGTGTGACTGCCTGGGTCTCAGGGAGGGCTTGAGATTTCCTGGCGCATCGGCAACAAACCTCCAACACAGCTGTGAGTTGTTTCCTTAGAAACAATGCAAGTGTGAACATACCCAGAGGTGTGCTTGGAAAGACAAATTCATCTCTGAAATAGATAATAACATGTTTTTACTGCCTACACTGCTCTGTTTCAGGCTTTCCTGGTCTGGTCTTAATTTATTAATACAGAAAACATAACCTTGAAACTAGGGCAGAGCAGAGCTATTGACAAACGAAGAACTTTATGTTCAAGCACTTTGAATGAACTACAATTGCACATCACTCTTGGTCCTCAACAGATGCTGGAAGAGCTGTGTGGCAGTCAGATGTTACACTCCTGTGAAATGCAATGATGATACTGACATAAGTGTTTTGTCACGCTTTTGCCTTATTACATTTTCTCTTTCTCTCTCTTTTTAAGCATTCTCAGCTGTCATTGTACCCAAACAGTAATATTATTCCCACAGTAAAGTGCAATATCAGAATGCAATTCTGTTTGAAGACAGAGCACTAAGTGTGGCATATCAGTGGTAAAGCTGCAGGAGAACATTAGTCCTTGCATTAGCATTAACTACTGTGGCTAAGAGAATATATTAGCAACAGCCTTAGTAAAGGTCAGGACACCAAGAGGAAGGAATATCAAGAAGCATTACATGAAGGACACAATCTGAAGATAAAGTGCAGAGTTTCAGCCCTGTTTAATATGAGTTGAAAGGACTGGATGGAAATAAATAACAGAAGGCTTGATCGAGGGACCAATTCCAGGACCACTTATAGCAGTGTGAGGAAAAGACCTTTGGAACTGATGGTGGCTTCTGCTGCAGCACTGTAAATCCAGGACAACTCCTCTGCAATTAGTAAGACTATTCAACATACAAATGACTCTGAGAGGAGAACACGGGAAACACCAAAGGAACTCACAAAAGTAAAACACGTTTGGAAGCTGAAGACCAATGACCAAATTAGAAGTAAGAAATAATTTGAAGATCAAGGGAATTTAAGAACTGGAAAGAGTAGTCAAAGGAGTGGAGAGGCTCATTTTTTGTTCTCTTCAAATCTGGGTGAGGGGTGGGCCACCTGAAGACATCATAACAGCTTAGCACAACCTTGTTTTGGTGCTTAGGTGCTTAATTCCCCCTTTTACCTAGTTTTTTGGAAATCACTGTTCCAGTCAAATAGGAGATTTAAATAAAACTCAAGTACTTGCATACCAAAGATGTGGAAAACAGCTGCTTAGCCCAAGACTATTGACAAACAGTAACTTGTATATAGCGGCTACAAACAAATGATCTACCATGAAGCAAGGCCAGTGACTGAAATCCCTCAGATAACAAGAAAAATGCCTAAGGTTGTATCTTGGTGCAATCAGAATCTGGTTTCCTGTTTTAAGTGCCACCTCAGCAAGGCACCGGAGCAAGAGCTGCTTCTATCTGATGTTGGAGGCATCACCCACATGCCAAAAGTGTCACACATGATCACACTTTACTGAACTGGACTGGGATGGGAGCAAGCAGATAAATCAGGGGGAGTAGTAAAATTGACATGTACCTCTGCTCTTACAGGCCTAAACCACAGTAGAGTTTTAAGGGGACCTACAGCAAGCAGCTCTTTATGACAGATACATCAGTCTCCCAATCTGCCATGCTTACTTACTGTATATTTATTCAAAAGTGTCCCTGCTGGGAGCTGCTCCTGCATGCTCATTCACTGTCAATTACATTGCCAGAAACACAGCAGCACCTACAGCAATGTTTCTATTGCATTACAACTATTTCCTTAAGATGACCTTGGGTCTAAGATATTTCTCACGAGTCTAATAAAACAAAAAGAGGAAAAAAATGGCACAGCAACAGTTTTCAACAATTTGTTTGTGAAGGTGGTGTGATTTGAGCTTGCAAATTACAGGCAAACCCTTTGTACTTGCTATGGTAATATAAAGCATCTCTTACTCAGAGCCCTGTGTCAACTTCTGCCTCTGTCTAAATTAATGCTTCCAATTAGTCCTTTTTTATTGTGCATCCATCACAGGAGATTCACTGTTAGGGCTTTGAAAAATACAAATCCATACACTGGTAATTATGAAAAAATACATTTAGCAAGACACAAATGTTCCATATTTATAAGCAGTGCACTGGGCGCTTTACAGTGTTTTTTTCTGACACATTTTTAATTTCTACAGTCAGATTAATCTTTGGGTTTAGTAACTAACTGCAGTCAAAGGCTGTATAACTCTTTGCACTGGGTTCAAGCTTGGCTATTTCATTTTTTCAGCACGTCCCTTGAAAAATCATCTAGCTACCATGGATGTGTCCAAGGCACTAACTGATCTTCCAAGATACGTGGCACATACCATGTAGGAGGAAAAAAATATCCAGACTTATTCCTTGAAATTACATCATATTACCTAACTTATCCAGTGCTGTTTCCAAACTTTCCCTCTTTTTATATGTAAAAATCTTTGGCACATGTTAAATATGTATGTGGAAAAGCTTAGAAAGGGACTGAAAGAAGAGCAAAAAGGAAGAATGTACCTAAGGCACTGACCAAAATTATGGTTCTCTAATAAGCCTATGGTTTTAAGAGATATATAACTGTCACAAAGATTATTCAAGAGGGCTAAAATTTTTCAGGTTTGGAGTCAGTCCAGATGTGATATTTCCAGGAGACAGGAGGAGAAGGAGCAATGCAGGGCTCAGCCCTTAACTGAAACAGAGACAGTGCTGTCTCTGCTCACTCACTGGGGTCTTGAGAGTGGCTGGATACAAACATACTTTTACCACTGTGCTCTTGACAGTGCATGATTAAAAAGTGAATATGATGATAATTCTTATAAGCTGTTTTAAAAATGGTACCTGAAAACAAAAGAGTTATTTATTTTTTATGTGGGATTATTGGAGAGCAAAACATCTGATATGACACATCCTTTAACCTGAGCAGGAGATTTTCAGATTCTTTATTGCCCAGTCACCCACAGAGAAGCTCTGGAGGCACAGGGAGAGCATCACCTCCCTCAACAAGACCCTTCTGATATAAGACAGCTGTCTGCATAGCATTGAGTTATCTTAACAGCTCTATCTTCCTGACAATCATAGACTTTGATGGCAGTGTGGGACAGGGATGGGGAGGAAGGGGAAAGGGTGCAGCTGGAGAGCTCTGCCTCTTGTTTCTGGAACGGCAGGAAAAGAAACGTGCCCAAGGGCAGGCTGAGTCACTTTGCAGAGAGCTGCTGCGCTTCATTGCTGCTTGAAAGGGAAACATTTTAAATCTTGCTCCCTTTGTGGCTCCAGAACAACAACTGTCCAGTGAAAAAGAGGGGGCATCACAAGCTCTGGGGCCAGGCGCCAGATGTACATAGCATTAGGGTTTTCCTACTTGCTGCCACACAGCCCATATGGGGGCCTGGGATGAAAATCACTGGGAAAGCTTAGCAAGGATGAAACCAGCAGGTTGCTGCAGAAATTATTCTTCAAAATCCTTTAAGTTTTAATAAAGATTCAGATATTTTTCTACAACAGGTTAAAACTTTTCCTGTGTGATTCCATGGAAGCTTTTTAATCCTAGAGGATGTTACCCACAAAAGACAGAGGTACAAAGCCAGTGGAACACAGCTCTCCAGTCACATGGATGGATGAACGGATGGATGGAAGAGGTTCATGTGGCTTTTCCTGCAGGGGGACTTGGGTGAGCAGGCCCCACCTAGCCCCTTGTTTTCAGTTCATGGCCCAAGCAACTGCACATGCTCAACTGTATTTCAGGCTCTGTAGAACAACAGACTTGATCCTCAGCTCATGTGACATGTCTGATCGTACTGAAACCCAAAAAGCACTGCCAAGCTGTAGCCATCCTGGGGCTGGCTCTATACCTGGACAGCTGCAAGGCCAACAGCACTTCTGTTGTTTCACACTGTTTTTTCAACACCCTTTGAGCCATCAGTGCAGATTGACCCCTCCAGAGCTCCAGTCTCATCACGGTGGCACAGTTTACTAACAGGATCATGTCAGTGCATGCTTCTCCCTACCACTCCCTCCTGAGACAGCCCTGCTGAGCTACAAGCCTTAAACACAATAATTGCAAGGTAGAGGAGGAAAGGGAGAACAGAAGGGGAAGCGAGAAAGGGAGTAGTATTTTTAGATGGTAGGACAAAATAAGCAATTGTCATCTCTGTTTAAAAAAATGAATTCATTCATTTGTTCTCAGGTATGAATATGATCAAACTCAGCCTCCACAGAATGAGTTGCTGATGGCAGCTATGCAAATCCATTCCTAGCAGGTGCCTGGTGGGGTGCATTTACATGTTTTCATGTGTTGTGAGTATGATTATGCCAAAGAGTCTTCTTGTTCAAAGATGAAATCTGTGGACTGACAAGCTGTCCCTCCTATGTACCCACAGGCACAGGCATGTTACAGCAGCAGTTGTGGGGGAATAAGGCTGGGCATATCAGTGTTACTTCTAATTAACACACACGTTTGCATTTCAAGGGGTTCTTTTTGTTCCTATTTTTATCAATAAAGAAATCAGAAAAAGATTTAATCTATTACAGTTTAGATCTAGGCTTCTCTTCCAGTAATATATTAAGGTATTTCATTTGTTGGAAATTAGAAAAAGCTACTGACACAGTCTGCCCACAGAAGACAATACCATGGATCAGATGGAGCATACTGAGGTGAGTCTGAAGTGTTTCTGTTGGGAGAGGAGATATAAATCCAGACATGTGAGGCTCCTTGTTAGTCTCCGTTATAGACCCCGAGCAAAATTGACTCATATGGAAGCATCATCTCTACATACAGCAAAATCTTCTACCGTGTACACATGGCATACAGCTTACGAAGATAAAATCAACTTAAAAGGATGCCTCCTCACACCAAATGAGGCCATAATCGCATTTGCTAACTTCAAATACATGTCATGACAACTGACACTCAGCTGAGGTGTAAGAATTGAGTGCTCTGACTCCAAATCACAAGAGGTATAATCCCCTTGAACTGGGTGGATGAGAGCCCTGGCTGACAAATTGACCTCAGCTAGACCCAGAGTGCCTTGCTGAGGGACACGACTGTCAGACCAAACAGAAAACTGCATCAAGAGATGTCAGCGGATGGCCAGGCCATCTGGGGAGGCTTCTTGTGATGGCTTAGGAGTAGGAAGGCTTGATTTCATAACTGCTGTTCATTTACAGTTTGTCTGATACAGCACGTGACAATCCAATTACAGGCAGGGCCTAGAAAAATCTACTTTCTTTAAATACGCTATGGGTTTAAGGGGTTTTAATACGTCTGTTCCTTTTAACAATTTATAGTTTATAGTGATTTTTCTTAGGTCAAGAAGCTTATTTGAAGATGAAGGGGCAGATTTGGTGGAATTTTATGTGGAATTTCATGCAAGTGCTCAGCTTGACAGGAAGGCTGATTCAAACCCACTCTACGGATTTATGTGACCGATCCCTCAACATTTTGATAAGATGTAATCCATACTTGTGTTCTGGGTTTCTAACACTTAAAAGTTTGTCTCTTTCTACTGTCACCAATATGTCAAATCAAAGCCCCAAACCAACACTTAAATGGCAGTATTAACTCTTTACTACTCCCTGGAATGGGGAAGATATTAGGGACACCCCTGCAGATAGTAGGCTTAGAACATTGCTGTAAGGCAGGAAAGAAGGAAGGCAAGACAAAGGAGATACCCCAAGACAGGAAGCAGGGAGAAAGTCAGAAGAAGGAAAGAGGGGAACAGAGAAAAATAGGAATGGAAAATGGCGTATTTCTTACCTAGCAATACTGGATATAAGAAATACGTTCAGAATAAATAATGTTATCTGCAAAAGTTAATTGCTATACATGGAAAAATCCTATTTCTGATCATTGCACAAACCTCCCATTGACATGGCTGAGATATTTACTCTGTGCTGAATGCATATTATTTATACTTTGATTCATATTTGGCATCAGAGCTGGAACGGGGCCTTTCATGCAGAATAAATCTGAGATTTCTCTTTCAACCTCTGTTTAACATTCTAGGAAAAATGAAATTCTTCATCAATATGTACAAACTGTGCCAGGATGAGTTCTGCCCTCAGACTGGCATTTCAGTGGGGCTGTGCTGCTGCATTTCAAAGTAAAACTTGGCCTTCTACTCTAATTGCTCCCAGCTCAAGAAATATTGAATTGATTTTCTTCAGACATGAACTGTTTTCTCCTTCATCACCGAAGTCTATAAAACAAGCTGAGTTCAAATTTCCTAGCGTCAGCTGTTCTTGAGTTATGAGGTCAGAGAAGCTGCAACCGGAACAAATAGGAATAGCTGGTTTCTCTTCACGCCCACATATCATAAAAACAGCTAGGCTGATTTTGCTGAGAGTTCTCAAAATATTCACCTTTAGACTGAGGCCAAACCTGAGAAGTACACTGCCACCCCACAAGGAACTTTCTTGAAAAAATTAGGAACAAGTGATAACTGGGAAACTCTGGAAACAGAAAACTATCTGAAGTGTAACAGTAGTTTGTTTCCACAGGAGTAATTGACAATTCCCACGCTTCCATCATAAATTAGCTTTGGGAGAGCACACATGCTCCTGAGTGGGACTGTGCCTTTCTTCTTTCCTAGAAAGGACATTTTTGCTCTCAACATGAGATAATCATAGGCTGTTTAGGGTAATTGTAACCTTTTTCTCGTGTCTCACAGACAGGAACCCTGCTACAGTGACTATTGTGAATGTTTGCAAGGCTTCACCCAGATCCATGCTCAGTGCCTACTTCGGCAGGCACATCTTTCAAGCTGAACCTTGCAGCCCAGACCACAGCCAGAACTGCACTTGCAAAGACTGCCCAGGGGTTTTATCATCATCTGATATATTTATGCCTTTCACATTGAGACACATTGACTGGATGAGGGGCTATCACTGTATTAGGCATTGCAGGGACATTGTAGTCATTGGTTCATTCTCCAATGAACACTTGTACCCCTTGCTTGTCTTCTGCAGTTTTGGTAAGAGCAAACGAGATTTTTAAAAGTTTGAGCCACTGGAAGTAAAAGCCCCTACTCCAAATGCTCATAATGGAAGGTTCAAGCAGGAATTTGAGTATGGTGCTTAAAAAACAGCTTGTTTTGCTGCATGCAAGATACACAGGCAAACGAAAAACCAGCTGTTTTAGCTCTAGTCCTTTTTAGCTAAAAATTGTTTGCACTTGAAAGCCTTCTGACCAGCCTAACTGCATGCACATCCTTAGCCAAAGGCAGTGGTTATGAAACACCATGTAACTACCCCATTTCACATGTCATTCCCTGGGACAGAGGATCTCTAGTACAGCATGAAGACACTGAGGATATCACATGGGGCCACCATGTGAAAACATATTATTACTCAGTTGTCATGCTGTCAAAAGCTGCAACCACTCACTGCTCTAGTGAGCCATGAATGACTTGTTTTGGTCCTGCTCAAGCTCTCCTGGCAGATATAGAAATACTGAGACACAAATGCCCATATCTAGATCATCAGAAGGAAGGGACGTTGAGATGCAGAAATGCATTTTTTACAGCGATCAAGGGCAAATGCTGCAGGCAGAAGATAGCAGATTCTCAAGGACCCAGGTGCCTGCTCTGCCATTTTGCTTCATGCTCCTAAGACAAAAAGCTTGCACAGTCCCCCTGCGCCATCAGGCTATCCCATTAGGTTCAATCTCACCCTGGTGCTCCGAAGATGATGAGGGCATAACAAGACACAAGGGGAAGCAGGATCTGCCTATCCATGAGGCACCTGCAATGCACTGAAATCACAGGGGTTGCAGAAGCAGAGCTGAGGGCAGATTAGGACCCATTACCTTTTGGCTATTTTGAGAAGCCAAATGTAATAGTGAAGCTGTTTCTCTTTAGAAATGGGTTACAGTGTTTGCAGGTTTTATGGGGATTTGCTCTCCAAGGTGCATGCATGAAACCCTCATTTACCTAGTGTGGCTGACATGGGAATGCTGAGAAGTAGACAGACAAATTAATATGAGGTTTGCCTCTCAGACTTTCCGTGAGCATGCAGCATTCTTATTTAAAAATAATAGGATAATGGTGGTTATAAAGCATCTGCAACTCAGCATTAGAAAAACAGGGAAATTTGATTAGATAAACATTTCAAACCCCCAAAATAATGATATACTGCAATAGAAGCAGCAATTAAAAAAACAGATCAGATAGATTTTAGGGAGGAGCAGAAGAGACAGGCAGTCAGCAGGGCTGATGGTTATATCCCAATAGAGAATATGCAAGATTTTGTTGTACTGAATATGAAAAAAGTTAAATTTAGTGGGCAGGTTATCCTGTGTTACTTCTAGCCTTTCCAATGGACAAGTGATTTAGTATAGGCTCAACTGCCTGGGATGTGTATGAAGCTCTATGTTCTAACCACTGCAAATCCTGGAGTGTGCTCTTGCTGTCCATACTGCAAAAATAAAAGTACAGGCACGATGTCTGCACCATAGGGAGTACTGATGCATCTTTAATTTTATAGATCCACTTCCTGAACATGTAGTTAATGAGTCCAGAAACTATAAACACCAAGCCACAAGCACATCCTGTTGTGTCTACAGGCAGGTGAGTGTGAGGAACCAAGCTTGGACATCATGTGGACATTTCTGTTTTATTTCAAAAGGAACCTCAGAAGCCGCACAAAAAGAACATCAGTGAACACATGGAAAGTCACACAAGCCTTTATATCAATTGTGCTGCCCAGCCCATCACTGCCTTACCAGGAATTGCCGAAGGAACCCACTTATGAAGCTGCAGAAGGTCTGTCTGCAGCTCCTGAGTGCACAAGGATGGAGCCTGTTGTGTCCCCATGATGTCCTGGCCTCCTCCCACCCAAAGTGGGGCGGGGGCCTAAAAAAAGGGTTGGGATGCTGCAACCAGCTGGCTTTTTAAGAATATAGTAACAGATCTGTCTGTCCATCTTATCTAGCTACCTACCTACTACATATACTTTTTAAGGTCTTTCTAGATATAAAAATAAGAAAAATAATCTCTATACGCCAGTGTAAGATATTATGTTGTTACAATAGTTCGGAGCCTTTGATGCCAGGTTTCACTGTTGCTTTGCATAGCAAGATGTCCTCCAGTTGATCCAATATATTTTGATTAAAATAATAGGTGGAGAGAAAAGCACACAGAGCTGCCCTCACTCACAGGCACAACAGCAGCCAAAGACGGGGGCATAGTGGCATGGCAAACCAACCTCCCTCGGGTTTCTGTTCTATTTCTGTCCTCTAAAGGGTAGGAGCCCCTGCTGACTAGCTTGCTACTGAGAGATAACTGAGGTGGAAATTAAATGGCTGGAACATTTGCTTGCATGGGGGCAAATAGGAAGGGAGGGGAAAACAGTTGATACGTTGCAGTTGCATAGAGCAGTAAATATTAGCATCAATTTTGCTCATCACAACACAACTGCACATTCATTACAGCTTTCCATGTACCAAATCCGTAAGTCTGTATGTGCTGAGCCAGTGGCTTGCCATAGCAAGCAGCAAATAATGAATGATGTATTACCTCACTTATAATGGATTGGTTATTTCAACCTTGATGTGATGAAAAAAATGACATCAATTTTGCTAATACATGTGTTTTCTGCTCTCCCCCTCCTTTCAAGCAGGGAGGAAAAGTGTCCTTTAACATTTACAGCCATGGAAGAACACAATATGTATGATGGTAAGTGACTATAATGTAGTATGCCATAAACTCTAAGTACCACCTGGTTTGAAAGGAAGCTGATACGAGGTATAAAGAAGGTATTTTGCACACGATAGAGGTAATAAATCTAGAGTTTGCTGGAGGATTTAGATCCAACTGGAAATAAATCCATTGCAAATATTCTTGAAGTATTGTATAGCTACATTAAGAAAGGATTCTGCCACTGAGTCGAAAGTGCTTCTGGTTTAGCTGGTGAAATTACAGCTTTACCAGTCAAATACTGATCACGTCAGTCAGTATTCTATTTCAGACTGGTGATGGGAAATGTATGGCATGAGCAATGTATGGCATGAGCAATGTTACTATATTCTCCATTAAAATATAACATCCAATTCAACAGCAAAGAATTGCTGGTTCATGTCATTCTTGCAATAAAGAAGAAATTGGATGGTGCATCAGAGCCCTCTTTCTTTCTTATGCTCTGCTTGTTCATGTTCTTGTGACCAAGAAATTTGAAAAAGCAACCAGAAGCAAGTCTCTGTGACCGTAAGCCCACTCACAGCACGTAGCAATTGAGGGACCTTGTCCCAGTGAGCTCAGAGCAATACCACCCAATTCAGCCTGCACAAACCCAGGAGAAGCAGGTGCAGTGGAGACTCCAGAGTTCATTTCAGGCTGGCAAATTCTTAGGATTAAAAAAGATTCATGTTTGTTCAAGGCAAGATGTTAAGATTCAGGGTCTGATCCTGAGGCCACTGCCGTCAGTGGAAAGATTTCCACCAGTCTAAAGTGATTTTAGATAAAACCTCTACCTTGACTCTCAATTTTGCACGATCTTCTGTGTCCTACTGTGCCCCCATAGAATGGCAGAGGCCCCACACTGCCCTAATCCTTGGCAAGAGCATGAAATCATACTGGGAACTAAAATAACTCCCATGGCATGAGGTCAGCTCTGCCCTTCAGTAGGGCTGGTTGCTAAGCCAGCTGTTAAACACTGCCTGCAGCCAGCTGCACATTCTCCAGCTGCTGTGGCTCTCATCCCTCAAAGAAGAGCCACCACCCCTTGCTGATATGGCAGCTCTCCCTTCTTTTTGTTGGCTCAGACATGGAAGCCTCTGCCACCCCAAAACTTCTTGACCCTCATTGGGATATTAATTTTTCAGCACTCCTGTTGCTTATTGGAGTTCCCAGTCTTCGGTTGTATCAGACCAAACAGACTGGACCCAGCAGTGGTGGGAGTCCCTCCTGATGTTTATCATCATGAATATTACTGTTTTACACCACAGCTATCTCCTTTCCCTGATGAACGCTGACTGGCCTCTTTCCCTTCTGCCACTTTGCTTGAGTCACACTTGCCCTTAGAGAAAAATGTGGCAGCACCATGAACAGGAACAGAAAGAAGCTCTGTCATGTGGACAGACTAGGATGCAACGTGATTATCATGTTAACCAACTCACTGCCCTTCAGATGCTTGGCCCACATCCAGCAAAGTGACATCAATACAGTGCTCTGGGCACAAGCTGCAAGTCGTCAGATTGTACCAAAATGTCAAACAGCATCCTGGATGCTGCAGGGATCTCAGGAGCTGATCAGCAAAGTCCTGCACATCTGGCCAGATCCACGCACCCTCAGCAACACGTGCAGCATTGCATGGGGGCAGCAGCACCGCTCATCCACCCTCTTTTGACAGCCACTGAAATCCTCACGAATGCCTGGAGGCAAGCAGGGCAACGAATACCCTTCACAACTTTCTACAGCAAAAATTAGATGCGATAAGATAAAAATATTACATGGACATCTGGCCTTGCCTTGCTAAGAGAGAGCCTTTCTTGTAGGATTTCTATAAGACTTTCTACTGAAATGTAAGTATTTTGGGGAGCCTTGTGTGCTTTGGCTTGGTAAATCAAGGATGTGAAGCCATATAGACCACTGGAGACCTAGCAGCTCTGGCTCCCAGCAGGGCCCCTTATGCTGATGAAATTCTGGCACCCATCTGTTAATGAGATGTGACCCACCCATCATGGCAAAAGGCACAGACTGAACCTGTTCCCCCAGCACCAGGCTGCCAGTTAGAACACTTTCTTCATGCTGCCACACACAAGCTGCGCCAGAGTCCGATCCCAGGCATCGTGTGGCAAATTCAGAGTCGGGACTTTGCTTTCAGTGGCTTCCTGAGGCTTGGTAGTAACATAGCCATGCCCAGTCTTGCTCTTCTGGCAATGAAGGTTAATTTTCTACCCAGTTTATCTTTTGTCTTTTACCTAATCCACCAGTGAAGTTACAAAGTCGAATTTCCATGGCAACAGACTGTGAGGTCCTAGAGAAAGTACTAGGAAGTATCAAGCATGTGAAGTAGATCTGGGAAAGGGAAAGAACAAAACTACTTACAAAAATTAACAGTCGTAACTGTTAATTAGCAGAAAAACGACAAGTCATATAATCTGCTCCTCGTGTGAAGACTCTGTTCGGTTTCTGACAAAGCTGTCACTGGTGAACACACCCTTTTGTACACACAGAAACACCATTTGTTTCTTTGCTTCCTTTTAAGTCAACAGCAACTCCAGCAAGTGCAAGATATGATCATCCAAGGAACTGCAGGGGAATTCCCAGCCAGCAGGAAAATTCCTGCCTCCTCTCACTTAGTGAAAGCCCATCAGATATTTTCACAGGCCTCTATTAAAAGAACATCACCACCTCCACAGATGGTGGGACAGACTTGGAGATTTTAAACATTTTTGTCTAAACAGAGAACATGACAATGCATTTTTCCTTTAATCATCTTCTCAGTGGTGTGGTGACCACAGCCTAAATCCATGGTTAATTAGCTGCCAATTGCTTGCTTCCTGGCATAGTCCTAACACAGGCCCCTACCTCATGACCAGGTGCTCCCATGGGACCAGCTGCCAATGGCCCCAGCATCCATATCACATGCCACATGGAGACAGTGGAGTCAGCAGGGTGAGCCCAAAGATGGATGGCACAACCTCAGCGAGGGTGGGGGAGCCAGGTAGGGATACACATATTCCTCGGTGATGCTGCCATCCCTTTGGGGTTGGATAAATTGTCGCACAGGAGGCTGAGTTGTTCCAGGAAGGCTGGTAGTTTTCTCATATTTTTAATGGGGTCTCCTGCTGTGCCTGAGCTGCAGTCACTAAGGTGGGACCTGTGCGATGCGCTGCCATTATTTCACAGCTGTCACACAACGCTGGTGCTGACACTGTCTCAAACCCAGTAAAAGAAACCTTTCCTTTAAGCAACATCATATATTGCCTGTCCACGTTTGTTACCACCTTCCCTTTCCAGGCAATGATCTGGGACCTACGGTTCTTCCAAGAAATCCAATTAAGGATGTTGCATGAGCCCCTCTTCAGATGAAAGCCACAGATTCATTAAGCCACAGACTTGCTGACTATATCCAGGGAGTGAAGCATGTGCTTCCCTCCGGCAGTGCTCCCTCCCCTCCTTCCCGCACGATCAGCACGTGCTGCACATCAGAGGAGACAAGAGGCTTTGGGGTCTCTGTGTTCTCCCCCTACAGGGAATTTTTCTCCCTTACTCAGGAAAGATAGAGGAGGTATGCAGTATCAGACCCTGAAAACATTCTGGCAATGTTTGGAGGGGAGGCAGGCAGATACGGAGAGAAACCTCTAGCGCCTATCTGGGATTTATAATGTGCACAGGCCTTTGTGACTTAAATTACTGCCGTTTTTCCACTGCTTGATCTGAGAGCATATTTGAGTCAATCTGAATATCAAAGAGATTGAGAAAGGCAGAAAGGGACAAGGAGTAGGGCAGAGAGTGACAGGAAAATAAAAAACCAGGGAGGCGGTACAGAGATGGTATTGCAAAATAGACCAGATTAAGAGATGAAAAAAGAGGTGACGTGCCTGGCCAGCAGGCAAAACCCGCTCAACTTAAATACGCTTATTTTTTTCCACTTAATTTTCTCAAATAGACATTTTATAATCTGTTCATAGGCTACACATACTCTATTTGAAGAAAAGGTTTTCTGACAGTGGGTGACAGGAGCTTTACAACAAACTACTATAGAGCAAGCCCTGCTTTAAGTCAGTTCTCCAGAACCACTTCTTCAGAATAAACTTAGAGTTTCACCTGGCTTCCAGGGATGTGTACTTTGCACACTTGGCCAGATAGAAGCATAATCAGAACCTATCAGATTAAATGAGCCTCTGCAACCTTGAAAACCGAAGGGGAATGTACGTGTGCATGGTGGGACACAGCAGAACTACTGAGCTCTCCAGCCTTCTTCATGTGGCTGCTGATGGCTCTAGGAGGTGGAACATATTCACCTCCATAAAAAAAGCAGGAAGAGAATGAGCCCCTCTGCAAAAGGACCACATGGAAGAGCTAATCATGCCTGAAAACCTAAACCACTACTGCTTTTATTATTATTCCCTTTTCCCAGGAAATTACTCCTCGTCCATAATGCCAGGAGAAGTCCTGGAGGTATTAAGGGAGAGCATGCCAGCTCCGCGGCATGTTCCACATCACTCTGATTCTACTGAAGTCCTTCACCGGGTCACAAAAGCAAATCTCACACATGAAAAAGAACCACGGCCTGTGTTTAATATGCAGGGATTCACCAGTAGTGAATGACAGCACTGCTAAGAAGAGGATGGCTGTTTGGAAGCTTTATTACTGTTGGCTTAAAGGCACTAGGAGACATTTGCAGCCGTAAAATTTTACACGTACATATTACATATCCGTGTATATAAATATATATCTTAACATATGTACATACATGCACACACAAACCTATAGTATTTTCCCACTCAAAATTCTTATACTGTCCCTACCATGTAATTAGCATTATTATTCTATTAATTAAAATGTTCTGGTGTCTTGAATTTAAAGACAAACACATATGGTGGCTTTTATTACCAGGAGCATAAAGTAATCAGTCTTTGTTTAACTCTGAGCTAAGATTCCTCTCACTTTTCCCTACATGCCATTTTGAGGATTAGCTTTGCTGTGATCTCCTTCCCTCCGTTATTGATATTGAAATATTCTTACTTCTCATCCTTCTTTCATTGCTCCTATTGCTTTCACACATTTTCTTCACATGGTCATGGGTACTTACTGCTTTTATGATTTGCACATTTTCACCCATCTATAAATTGGCTCACATACAAGCCAGTCCAAATTACATTTTGATTAAAAATAGCAGACAAAAAAAATGTCATTTTTTCCATCCAATTTTTAGACTGGTTTTGCAATGAGCCTAACGAAACCTTGACTTGTTTATCTGCAGTTTCTGGGCTGGATTAGAGCTGCAGTTGGGGGGCCATTTTCTGCCTCTCTGTTTTGTTGAGAATCTACTCCAAACTTGGCAGCTCCTGAAAAGTTGTGTGCTCTTCTCACACCTTGTCATCTTCCATCCTTATTCAGGCATTCAACTTGGCTACCTTTTAAGGCTTAAAACTAGCATGTTATTATTGTCTCTGAAGACTCTTCAGACTTTGACTCCTACCTATTGGAGAAATTCTGATTTCTGTTTATGTACTTGCTCATAATTTGGGTTCTGTTTCCAATCTGTCACTTGCTAAACCATCTGTGCCATCTGGAATATGCCTGGCCCCAATTTGGTGGAATTCTCTTCCTTATGAAATTCATGAGATGCAGTCTGCAGATGCTTTCACTGCTTCTCTGACAAATTTACTTAATTTGGCAGCTTTGAGGTTTGCAATTTTGTCAGTTTCTAGGCCCACATCTTGTTCTTGTTATTGTGCCATAGATGGTGGAGGTATATGCAACATGGATACATATGGCACACAAGAAACCTTCCAGTTTCAACAGCTTTGACAAACAAGTGAACATAAAGATTTGGCTACCCAAGATCCTTATGAGCCATTTTCCCTCAAATATACCATAAAGTCACAGGCACTCGAGAGTGCAGGGGTAAGGCGAAGAAATACATAGCTGCACAGAAGGTCACCATCAGGTTTATATTCCAGATTCAGTGGTGCTGCAGATAACAGCATCTAGGAAGAAGTGAATTAGCCAAGATACTATCTCAAATATTTTACTAAGATGAAATCATACCTTAGCCAGCAGTAGATAAACCCTTCTGTCTGTGAGAATTTTTAGCTTCTCAGAAACAAAAACACCCTAAGGATCTGATTTTGGTGCTTTCCAAAACAACGAGGTGAGCCCACTAGGCTCACAAAGACTGATGAAACTGGTCAACCTTTTAAAGCTTTATCTGAATCATCCCTGGCTAAGCATAATATGCTGGATCAACCATGGGTAAAATGGAAGCAAACAAGGTCTGCATGCTTCTAAATTTGACATTATAAAGGTTACTCATTTCTCACTGTCCAGAATGAAATAACTTACAGGAACAAATTCCTACTTTTTTATTTGCTGACTCATTCCTTTTCTGGAACAAATTCAGCTCCATGGAACTAAAGTTTTGAGGTAAAATGGTAGAAAAATATGGTCCAAAGAGCACAGATCTTACAAAGTGAACAAAATTAGAAATGTATTAGATTTTATATGAAAGAAAAAATGAACTTTTCCATAAGTTTTCTCCCACACCCATTCAAATCATAGTTCCTAGACAGAGTTTATCAAATGTGAACATGTAAAGTGAAGTATGTTAAAAAGTATCTAGTACCTTACAAAAGTAATCTGATTTCCATGAGGGTAACCCCTCCCTAGCAGAAGTAATTTAGAGAAAATGTGAAAACCCAGGTAATGAAAAACTCTGGAAGCCAGATGGCACCTAAGTCCATCCTGCTGTGCCTACCTGTTTTTCTCTGTCACTCCCCCATGGCTAGTGGGGCTCAATTCACTTCATATTATGGCACTAAACAAAAGTTTTGATGACTGTCATTTAGTCTGCTAGATTGTCATCAAGAAACATTCAGAGTGAGCAGGTGGTCAGGGAGAAACCCTACCAAACCATGTTGTGCTCTACATTGAGAATGAGAGAGGACACTGTTTACAACCTCCACTGAATAATTTCCTTACAGCTATCGACATTGCCGTGTGTTTTGTGTAGCAATAGCAGCTCTTTGGGTAAAAATACTACAGCAGGATAACAGCAAACAAGAAAAGGAAAATCAACAGTCTTTACTGGTTACATTTTCTTCCTCAGTGCATGAAGCTGTATTTTGCATTATTAAACATCAACCAAACTACCGTGGTTTGAAGTTCCTACTAAGATTGGATGATCGACCTGATACCAGGTTATGGAGGTGTACTGTGTTTCCATGTCCTAACTTTACTTCAGATATGTTGTGCAATGAGCTAGTAATAATAGACATTATAAGGTAATAACATTATAAGGTTATGAGGTGCTATCTGAATTGATATTTGTTAATGTCATTAGTGTAAAATACTCCTTTGTCAGACCCAAAGTGCTGTGGTCTGGATTGATGCTAATGGGCAGCATCCCAGCAGGAAAACGATGTGTGCTTCATCACAAATGCTGGAAGGACTTTGTCTGCTAGCCAAAATCTCTCTCCTACTGTTTATAAAGCAGCACCCCCTCCCCACCTCCCCCCACC
>VYXB01004230.1:1481056-1600555 GCA_013397135.1 Pachyramphus minor | reverse complement strand
AGTCTTTTAAAAGGATTGGCTGCTGTTCAATTTCATGGCTTCAGAGTTGCAGAAAAGCACCTTTCAGGGTGTCTAACCTTCCCTACAATCTCATGGCTACTCAGTGTGCTAGGTAATATTTCACTATGTCTCTTGCTCAGAAATACTCTTTTCGTTGCTGCTGTGATAATCCCAAGCAAACAGAAAATCCATCGATCCTGTGTACTGCAAGTAATTAGAACTGTGGCTGCATATCAGTCCTGCAAAGTTGTTCGAATCAGGATTTTAAACATGAAATGGCTTTTGGTGGATCCAGCACTTGGTCTCCGAATAATACAGTCTATAAATTGAGAGTGCGTCTAAAAGATGACATTTTTATTCTTTATTGTGCTCAATTAGGGTTGCTATAATTTCAAAACAAAGCTGATATCTCTGCTGTTCATAGGATACTGAGATTGTGGTGAAAGGTATCACACTGTTTGTGTTGTAACTTTTTAATTCTCCTAACAATTTTTATGATTCCCTTCAAATAATGGATCTCCCTTGTGCACTCATATTTTCACTTTTGATTGTAGACAATTAATTTTTATTACCATAAAAAAGCCTTCTGACACTCTTTTATGATGAGCTTGTTTTATTTATCTTGTCATTAGCCTGTGATGAAAGCGACACCTCTAACGACTCAGTCAAAAACCTTCTACTGGTAACATATACAGATTTGCTGTGATGCATTAATCTTTTATTAGATTACAGTTATTGTAAAAGCTGGCATTCAATTGTCTAATAGGTTTTCTTAATTCTAATCTTCTACACTCTTAAAAAATAGCTAGAGGTAGGTGCTAAAAAAGGTCTGAGGCTTTACTGCAGTTGAATGGTTTCCCAGGCATGAACTGGTAATTACTTACAGGCTTTTCAGAAATTAAAAATCCTTTTATTTCATTTCCAGCCACTGCCACATTTTAATAAAACATTTGCAAATTACTGAGAGCAACAAACTATTTCTTGAACAAATTGCAAAACTCAGTTAAAAGATATGCATATGTAGATGGCTCCCACAAGCTTGTGCTGGCCACCAGTGATTACCGCCACACTTATGGCAGGAAGGAATTTGTTTGAATTCACAGGATAGTTCTGGAGGAAAACACACATCCTTTTGGGGTACCACTCAGCTGCAGATAAAGACTGTTCTGACCTCTGGGAGAGCTGATGAGAACCATTTTTAATCTGACTGACTTGCCTCAGCATTAAAACACCTAATACAATTAGTTCCATCCTTACAAGATGGAAATTTTGTTTCTGAGCACATTTTACTTGACAGTGCATGTTGTTTCTGGGTGGACTCCATCCTGGGCTTTGATTTCTCAGCACCAGGCAGGACTGAGAGTGGCTGAACCAAAAATCTTTGCTAGGGATGACAAGAAGTGCACATTTAGAAGTATATATTTTTGTGGCCTTGGTCGTTGCTGCAGTAACAAAATATGTATTCACTGAATATAAATTTTAGTTAACAGTCTCATGTACTGCAGCAGGAACATAAAATGACACTAGCCTTATAACGATGGGAAACATACTAAAGAAAATCAAAGAAAAAAGGTTATAATTTCACAGAGCAGAATATGCTAAGGACTGAAAAAAATGCTGTTTCCTGAGGAATTTGCGAGGGTTTTTTTCAACCTTCTTTCTAATGCACTTACAAATGCATAAATTGTTCTAACGCTCTTTAGGTCATAAAAAGCAAATTGGTAGAGTAAGAACTGCTTTTCCTTGTCAAGTTGGGCACCCTACCTAGTTACAGGACTGAAGACAGTCTGCTTCCTTCTCACCAGGCCATCATGATCAAAGGAACAGGATGCGAAGATTTTCCTCATTGGAACATGCTGCTATTCAAAGCCCTTTGTAGGCACCTCACAGCAAAACACAAGTGTCTGGTACGAGATGAAAAGAGAGCGCGCGTGTATTTATTTATTCAGGATGGCATTTTGTGGCCCCAAAAGAAATGTACATATGCATGTATGCATGCATGTACATCCGTAAATGGGGGTCGCTAAGGAGGGGAGTGCTGTCACCGGGGCTCTCTCTTTCCCCTGGGCAAAACCCCAGCCTTGAAAAGGACTCACAGGCTGCCACTGGCTCCTAGTGAGGCTCTGCCATCCCTTCCTCTGTTACCAGGCAACATTATCAGTGATGCTGCACATGTGCACTGGACATTAATTACCACTTTCTGCTCGCTGTTTATATTTTCATTTATGCATTTTCCTATAGAACCATGAGGCATTCTTGAGCGAATGAGATTTTCATTGGAAGATTGTGTGTACCCATAAGGTAACAGACCCAATGGGTAAAACATGCCCTGGTACAGGGAAGGAGGAAGACTCCTGTGCTCCCGCTCAGCTCCAGCCACTCTGGATACAACCTCCACCCCAGTGTGGTTGGGAAGGGCCATCGCCTGCAACCCAGGGCTTCCTGGCCCTGGCTTCCTGCTATGGCAGGTGTTTATTATGTTGAGGAATTAAACTCTCAAACCACAAAATAAGAATTGCATTGGGATCAGCGGCAATTTTACCTGAGCTGAGTACTTCAGCATGTGAATGTGTCACCATCCAGATAGTCAAGGTGTGACTTTGTCTAGTTTCGTAAAAACACATGACAAGAATCAGACGTGTGAAAAGGCAGGCAGTAATTATAAAATTATTAAGTACATGTTGCAGTGAGTGCATGGTGATCTGTCCCCCTGTGCAGTAGAGACAGGCACCTGAGGAACAGGAATGACATCTATACAGCAATTCCTCATTCCTTCACTCTGATATATAGAAAGGCTGTTATTCAAACAGAGATACAGTCAGGAAATATGAGGGATTGGGTGAAGTTTATGGTGCTCTCCTTTACACAAGACAGAGCCACAGCACCAGCCATTCTCTCTCATTCTACCCAAAGGCCTCATTTCTTAGCTTCTGTTTCGAGGCCTGTTTTCTACCAGATTTAATTGCATACTGCTGTTCAGGGGACAAGCAATGAGCCACACACTGCATGGTTACTAATGGAAATCCCCTTGGCATAGAGGGACAGCACAGAGCTTGGCCCGTGGGGAATAGCAGCACTGAGCTAACCCTGCCTGGGTCAGCCACTGGTGCTGGGGCTGCAGGCAGGAGCACATAGCATGGCCACCACTGGCCTCCTTCACTGGCCTGCACACGTGTACATGCTGAATAGAAATTATGTAGATAAAGGGACTACAGTCTGTGAAGAAAAATGTGGGGAATAAAAGGAAGTGAACTTGCCAGGCACATCCACCAACCGATCTTCAGGCTACAAAGGTCTCAATTTCTGAGCATCAATGTCAGAAATGTCACAGCATTCTGATTTTGAACAGGCTGCTACTACTACCAATCCTCCAAGAACTTAGTCCCCAGTCTTCACATTGTTTCAGATCGAAGTGTCCCAAATCATTAGTCCCATGCAAAAAGCAGATAAGGTTTTACTGTTGCAGAGTCTCTCACCACCATAAACAGACATTTTGCTTCAGAAACACTCCTTCATCAGTGCTTCATGCTAGTGTAGCCTCTGTGTCCACAGGCAGTCTGCATTCTCCCTCTCTCCAGACACACAATAGATGTGAAAATGTTCCAGAAGACACATGACATGATTTCAGAAAGAGAGAATCATCCATCTGTCATTACCTTGCCTGTGGTTTCACTACACTGACACAATACTTCCAGTCTCTTACAAGAACCTCCAAGAACAAATTTAGGGTATATGGCTCTTTTAATCCTCATAAATCTTGAATTATCCTAATTACCATGAGGAGACATCATTAAAAAGGAATGACTGCGTAACTACCTTCTCAACATCACTGTCACTACATTGACAATTTAATTAAAACTGCTGTGCACTGAGTTTGTATCAATAAGGAAGATACAGAATTTTTAAAATTCTCAGGCCGCACTCATCAAAATGTACCTCAGTGTCACTACGTAGAGACTACATCAATTAACAGATTTTATCATTCTTGAAGATACATGAATATCTCAAAAGAAAATCCTCATCTTCGTATGGGATCTTCATGCCAGCATATAAATGGAGTTGACTAGAAATAATCATCTATACTGCAAAAGACATGACCCCAAGTGTATGAAGATCATGTTCATCAGAAAATACTCCACAATTTGTCCTGTGCTTTGCTGCCTGACAGAAAAAATGAAGTGGTATGCCACAGAATTAGAAGGCAAACAAAGAAAAGATTAATTATAAATTTATTGTGCCATTCTTTGTCAGCAGAAGTCTACTCTGACTCTGGTCTCGCACGCTTAGGTATATATTTGGAGCAGTTGCCTCGGCACCTATGGAGTTACAGGAACCAGGTGCTTGGTTACAACAGGAACCCATCGAGAGCTGCTGCTGTTGTCCTTCCCAGATCAAAAACTCAGGGAACTGTTTTGGTGACTTCTGCCACATTCTGTGACTTTCTTTAAACATGGAAGCAGCCTCAGTGAAAATCTCTGCTTTACTTTTTAATAAAAATATGTTTCTAACACATGTGAGCCCTTATTGCTTCAATATTGAAAGGTAGCTACATGAGCCCCAAAAGCACTTTCTAATCTTATGTTATTTAAACCAATCTCAAGATTTCTCAGAGCCTGACTAATGACTTTCAAGCACTTAGGACTGCAATGACTCCAGCTGGTGATGTGATATCCACTTATTTTATTTACTAAATTACTTTATAACAACTGCTTGCCTTTTCACATGTCTGATCCTTGACATCTGGTTTTACAAAAGCAGGTCCAAAGCCTGTTCCAGCAGGAAGGCTGTGGCACTCACTGCAGTCTGACCCTCCGCCAGTATTTTTTCAGTCTGGACACAGAGCCCTGAAAATATCCTGCCTTCACAAAGCACAGCTTAAGAAGACTGTAAGACACACTCTGCCCAGAGATGCAAAAGACGCTGACATAGTAAAGGAAAGGCCAAGCAATGAAGAGAAAAGCCATCTCTGAAGTCAAAGAGGTTGAAGCACACTGGAGGGGGCAAAGGTTCCCTTTGACCTCCTGTTCTTCTCTGACACTCTGGTCTCTCTGGAAAGATGAAATTCAAATATGACCCCAGCCTGTTTTCCTGGCATGCACCTGATTTGCTGTCCTGACAGAGGGAAGCAGGAGAGTAAAGCAGATCAAGTAGTTTGCATGTCATTAGTAGGAGGAAACAGGCAGTGATTTCAGTGTCAGCAGTTTGTATCTGCTGGAGCAAAAGCCAGCTCTGACGAAGTACTGTCATGACACCTAGGAAAGAAAATATGCACTGAAAGACCTGGATGCTGTGCAAAAAGGCCAGTGCTACGTGGAAGAGGAGGGGAGATTCAGGAAGAAAAGCTGACCAGCAGGTTAAGCTGTCTTACCAGTGTAATAGGCTGGGAAGGACATGGCCTGCAGCATACTTTGCCATTGCTCTCAAAACCAGCAGCCTCTGTTCTAACATTCATTGCTGTAAATGCAGAGCATGGCTGGGGTATCCTGGCCATCCAGCCCTGAGCTGATGGATGCTGCTGACTTAGAGGTACTGGATTACTAGAGCTGCCTCTTAGTAATGGCAAAGCAAAGATAGGGGTGGTCCTGGCATCTCTTCCCTATGGATGGCAGCATCCATAAAGGCCAGCTGCAGGCTAAACCCATGTCTGTAGGTTGCCAAAAACCTTAGTCAGTGCTAAGGACTTACAGTTGAAGTTTGCTGAAGAGAAAACATCAGTGAAGAGGGAAGGTTTGCCACAAAAATAATAATTTGGGGGTTGGTTCTCTATTGTGCTTTGTTTCCATGTGGAATTCTCATAAATATGTGTTTTTCTGCTTCTACTTCATTTCAAAAATTTTTTTTTGGGGGGGGTGGGGAACAGCGTGTGTTGTCTCCCAGTGGCATTGTTTATGTTCTCCTCAGTTTGCACACCAGCTGCACGACAACACGCTGCAGGTTGCCAATAAACAACTGGAAGCTGACGAGACAAGATACCTTTGAAGATTCAGGAACATTGTTCTCTTTGGGATGACATGCCATGCCAGATTAAAAGCTCTCCGTATATCCAGACATAGGCAACAACACAGATACTTCATGCAACACAAATGCTAGATATGGTCACCTCCTGATGCAGGAACCTCAAGATTGCTTAGCTTTTAGAGACAGATGAAGAGCATTGTCGGGATCATTTGAGTTATACACTCTCTCAAAGCAACAGGTTTTCGTTTAAGTATTGTCTGGTTTGTTCGACTGCACATCTCATCTGTAAGGTCACCCAGTCATGCACATACCTGGATCTCTACCTCAGACCCTCCCTTCCTCAGTTCTCCTTCTGTTCCCCAAGTAATCGAGTGAAGCCCTATGAGAACTCATGGGACTAGATGCAAGTTGTATTTGATCTTAGCTAGATGTCTCACTGTGCTGGATATCAACACTGACCTGTTCCAGACTGGTGACTGTGTTTATTATATTCATCTGTGTTTAGGAAATTAATTCATTAAATAAATACACTGCTCAACTCAGAATACATCTCAGCACCCCAAAACAATTACGGAGCAACCACAAATTGGTTTTGAATGTAGGAAAATAAAATGGTTTTGGAAAGACAATTTACTGCACTTTAAACTTCATGAATCTTATTAGTGCCACAAGCAGGAGTATTGGATATGGTGAAGACATGTTGATCTGACAAAACACTCTGGCCACTGAGGAATATACCACACTGTGGAAAGCCTGTGCAAAGCCATGATGGCCATGGGATGGGGACTGTAATGGTGGCATTGGGGGGTGATTCATGCAACACAAATGCTAGAATCTAATTTCTTCTAATAACTTCTAATGAAGTTATGCTGTGATGACTGCAGTTAGTGACATAAAGCCAACAAGCCCTGTCAGGACATGCCTACTTTGCAGGGAGGGCTCATGAAATCTTTGGTCTGCCAAAACACACTCAACTGCCCAGAGCAGCTGGAGTGCTCAGAGCAGCCTGCAGAACACAGCACTGGCAGCCACATCATCAGGACCTCGCTCTGTGCTGGATTTAATCTTGAACTTCCTGTTTAGAGGAACTCCTGGTCAGAAGCTGGCTAACATTTCCTGAAAGAAATGGGGCATTGGCTTTGAATTGTCTGCTTGAAGAGCACCAGATCAGTCTTGGAGCCCCATGCAGACATATTTGAGTGTCTCCCAGAAGAGGTCATGAATCACCCATCCGCTTTTCCTCTAGAAGGAGGAGGTGGGAATTAAAAAACACAGCAAAACTGCAGGACACTCAGACTAATCTGGGTCACATCACAACTGCATCTCTGAGCTGTGGAGTTCTACTTTTGCTTTGTTTCCTCCAAATTTCACTAACATCACCCAGCCTTAGGAAGCAAAGTTCTTCATTTTCTTTCACCCTAAGTAATCCCAAGTCAGTCACTGGGATAGCATGTGAGATAAAACCACAATCCTGGTCACCACAGCAAATTAAACCCAGCAATGGCAATCAGCAATTAAACAGGACACCTTTCAATATTTCCTCTAGCTCAGTGCAAGCTCCTTCTCTCTTCAGTAATGCCACTGCTACATTTTTGTTCTTTCCCAGTATCTCCTCATTATAGACTGGTGGGACTGGGTGATAATGTAAGGCGCACAGTGGATCTATTTCAGCTGAACCAAGACTCTGGGCAATACAAGCTTTTTTCATGTAAAACATTTTTTCTCTTTCCTGCACTAATTCCTCAGGGTAGTGCAGGAATGGTGTGAACTGCGGTTGGTTAATTTTTATTAATGTGATCTCTCCCTCTCCTTTTATTGGTTACATATGGTCATGAAGTTGATTAGCCAAGGGAAAAGTAAAGTTACACATAATTTGTCTTCTCTTACATTTCCATTGATCAACCCATTCAACGTTATCCATTTCCCATTAATTTTCTATTTGCAGCACACCTTATTTTTAGAACCATAGTTAGCAAATTGATTTGCTGCTCTTAATCAGCAGTTTCCATTTACAGCCTGGGAAGTGGGATTAGCACAGCACACTTGCCATTTCATCTCTGTCAGTGATACCTCATGCTAAATAATTTCTACATTTGGTATGTTTGCTGATTGAGTTTGCCTTCTGGAAGAAGAACGAGCTATATGAAAGTGCAGCCTACTCATTGGACTCTAGGCCAAATCGCTAGCATTTATTATACAGATTATAGGTCTTTCCAGCAACATTGACAGTGTGCACAAAAGTCTAAGAAAGCCAAAATATCTCTGTTCAAAGACAAAATCCAGTGGTGAGAACAACATTGCCTCCCACATTCACACGGCCTTCAACCCTCAGACTTTATATGTGATGAAATTCAACCACAGACTCTGATTATGTGATGTCATTGCTTTGAAAAAGCATCATGAAGGTAGGATGGGCTTTTTTTCAAAGCATCACAGAAGACTGATTAGGAGATAATCTGTTAATTCATTGGATTGTTCAGGCATAATGCACACAAATGATAAAGTAAGAAACATTGCTGTTTTTCTATTACCAGTTCCACATAATGCTCTCTTCCCTCCTGAGACTTGATTAAAATGTAATTTAAATTGCTCCTGTCTTAGAGCTTCATTGTCTATTATCTTGAACTGAGACAGAAGCTCCCTATCGGGAGGATATTTAATGCCAGAACATTAACTGATCTCCTCACTTTTATTTCACTGTAGAAAAATTCCCCACCTTTCGCAGCTGATCTTGCTCATTATGGAAAGATGATGAACACAGGTGATGGCATCCAAAAGAGATGAGCTAGTCAGTAACTGATCAGCTTTTTTTTTTTCTCTATTCGACAGAACCCACTACCAGCTCCTGTTACCACGTATTTTAGTGGACCAAAAATGCAACGCAACATAATATGATCTATTGCTCTTCTTGCAATTCTTTTCCCTAAATTAAATAAATATCAGTTGATATATATTAACTTCAAACAGGAATATGCCTTATTACAATGCAGTATTGGAAAAAAAAAAGGAGTCATAACTTTCTGTCTTGCTACATACTGTTTTATCAATTGAAAGTATTTCTAAAAAATGCATTGTGTTAAAATAATTTGAAGGGAGAACTATTTGCCATAGACTCTGATTTATGCTTAAAGGCGCTTTTTTTCCCCCTTTCTCTACTGAAAATAAAAATGATTTGGCAACTAAAACCATTACTCAAGCAGACTGAGTGAAAGCAACACTTTTCTTATTATCTCAGTGCAAAATCCCCATCCAAGAGACATAAATTGTTACATGGAGCTCGCTTACCACACACTAATTCAGTAACAAAGTCAATCATAACCCTGCAATAGAAAACAGCAAACAGAGCTCCATAACAGAAATCGGTGATGTTTGTTACATGTTCATTTCTCTTTATTCCTTGATTCAAAGACAGAAATTTTTCTCAGTGTTTCACGCTGGGTCATAGCATAGTTCATTTTCACAGAAATTGGCACTGTAAGTTAACTGAAAGGAGTAATTTCATAACCATTTTCTACAACACAGCACTGATGCTGATCTCAAGTTCAACATTTCTGATTTTGCTCAGTATTAGACTGCTCCACAGAACAGCCATGCAAAACCTCTTCTCACTTCTATCCCCTTTACACCATTAGCACTTTTTCACTTGCATGACAACCAGGCAGCATGAATAATTTTAAATGTTTCTTTTAGAAGTGCTGTGAAATCTTACCATCTGAGACAAACATGAATCTTAAATTGCAAATCTGACTTATGGACTTACTAACTTCCTTGGAAGACAGCACACAAGCATTGAATAAAGTTGTGCCTATATTTAGTTAATTAAGTAAGACTTGGAAAGATCCCCAGGTCCAGGGTTGCAGTTGTCCATGTTATCTAAAAGCAGAAGGGTTCACAGGCATAGCACTTGGTGCTGCTCCAGCAGGGCTACCAAGTGGGGACCCAGCCACCTCCTCTGCAGGCTGGGAGAGTTTCCCAGCCCAGAGATGTCAGTAAACTTCAGCAGTCCACTGATTCCTGCCAGTTGGCATCAGCTCCCAAGACTGTTCTCAGGCATGCTTAATTTACTAGTGTAGATACTAGCATAAATAGTTCGAAGTACCCATGAGAGATGTAGAATAAGATTAAGACCAGCTGGAACCACTTCCAGAGGTGCAATGTTAAACACATGCTGAGTGGGAGCAAGGCTGGGGAAAACAGGACCTGCCTGAGCAATCAATGTCACAACTATTCACACAACTTGAGAATATGCAAAATACTATGCTTGGTTATTTGTATCAAAACAAACCCCCTGTAAACTGGACACTCCATGTTGTGAGGTACTTTATTACAGTATAAGTGAAAACTATTTCAGGGTAGCAGTTTTGCTGTATACTCAAAATGCATTTCCTGATTAAGAAGGGATGCTATATTCCCAACAGCATAACCACATGTATACAAAATACTTTTTTTTTGAGGAGCTACTTCTGAGCTGTAAGCCATTATGTATGAAAGAAAGCTTACAGAAGCAAAGATGGGAGAGGTAATCACACAGCCACAAGCACTGAAACAAATCTGTGTAAGGGTAGAGTTGTGTTTATGGCTGACAGAGCTAGCAGAAATCTGTTAAGTAGGTTAAGCAGAAATATGCAGTCAGACAAAGATAAATTATCTCATTTGGCACAGTATTAAATCTAAATTGTGGTTTTAAGCATAGAATGATGAAAAAATCAGAACCTCTGCAAGGAAGTTGAAAGAAGCTGGCATTTCACCACAACGAAAGGAAATTTTTTTCCTGCTCCTTCAAGACCAATTATGTAGCATTTCTATTTTAATCTCTGAATTTGAAACCATTTGCTTTGAACCTCTGTGTTCTGCACTCAAAGTAGGATTTTATTCAATTATTTCAAGCATTTACCAAGTTAGCCTAACTGCATTTCCTATCATGAGCAAAAGGATTCGAAGAACTGTATCAAGATGGATATTGAAAATTTCGGGATTTGATTCTTCTGACCAAGCCTTCTGAAGTAATGACACCCGACAACAGGGGACTAGAAATCTGATAGTGCATTAAAACTGAGAAATAAACAACTTAAAATAAATGTAACAAGCTAAATGAGTAAGTTTTTCTCACTTGGTGGTAGTTATAACTTCAACATGGGCAGGATGCTTTTGAATCAAGCATCCAGTGTCAGTAAGAGCTGCACATTCGCTCATTAAGTATGTTGCCAAGCCACTTTGGAAGGAAAAATTCTGATCTTCATTTCACCTTATGCATATGCATATGTAGCAAGTCTTACAGCAGCAATGTTTTTGCCATGGAATGATGAGGGGTTTGGTGTAGACATGAAGCAAGAGACTGAATTGTTTGGAGTCACCAGTGTCACCCAGAAATGCCAACTAAGAGCAGAGACCAAGAACAACCCAACCACGCTCAGAGCACTGGAAGGCTCCAGAAGCAAGCCCCAACATCCACATTAGCAAACAGAGTGGAACTACAGGTGAGAAGGTCTAAAGTGCAGCCAGAGGTGCTGAGGACCTGCACATAAACATACAATATATGTGTTTCAGGAGGCTATCTGTGATTAGCTCTAGCACACATCAGCTGCCAGGGTACAGACTCCAGCCTAGTTTCATCCACAGGGGTCAAACTGCTGCATGCTGAGAAAGCTTCTTGATGTGAACCCAACTTCAGCAATCACAGACAGACAGGAGACTCACTTCAAAAGTATCTTCCTAATTTGAATGAAACTGCTGACCTAGCCTACACTGACAGTTTAAATGAGAATCAGCTGCTGAAATCCTGAGTGCTCTTGGGCAAAGTAACAGGACATGAATTAAATACAGCACTTCGAGGCCACATTAAGGGCAGTCACACTTTAGGCACCCAAGAAATCAAGAAACCAGTGACACTACTTGCTTACAGTTAGAAGACTTTATAGGTAGACAAAACCAAAAATAGACAAAGGAAAAGACACTAAGTAAGACAAGAGAATTTTCACAGAAACTGTCAGCTTTTTTTTTGTCTGGGAAGGTGCCAGCAGGAAAACTGTACTTTCTGACATCTTCCCACATAAACTTCTCAGTAGAATTGGTGCCTCTTCATGTACAATATGTGGGATGAAAAACTACCTGAAAGCAGACAGCATTTATACCTAATGTGTATACATTGCTGTATGTATGAATTTCAAACTGCTTTGCATAGTTTCAGGCATGTAGCACTCGCTGAGTTCAATTGAATTTGTACATGACTAAACTACGAGCTTCTTAAAAACTATCCTCCCTGGGTCTCAAGCAAAAACTCATTGTTTAAGAGTTGATTATTAATTTTTTTCCCCTGAGATTAATTAAGATCTTTAAAGAGCACAAGGGAAAAGAAGAAAGAGGATTTGCTCATCATATTTGTTTTTCCAGGTATGTGTGGCTGATTTTCAGTTGTGGCTGAGAAGTCATCACGCACACGTGCAGGCACACGTCTGATCATCGACCTTAAGGTAACAATGTCACTTAACTGGGAAAGATATTAGACCTGAAAAACCACCACGACATTCATAATAAGGAACACAGACACTAGAACCCACTAGATATCAGTGTTAAGCAGCCCGATATTAAAAAAACACTTTTGAAAGTAAGAACTTGTTTATGCTTTAACAGAAACATACTCATGGAGCTCCAAACTATCTTTTCTTGTCTGAGGATCTACATCCTCTGCAGGATGAAGTCTACCAAATAAAGCAAAATGAAAGAACAAAAATAGTTCTTCCTTTACTGCAGCATCAGTGGAAGCAGATATAAATTACAGTACTCCCTAGCCATAACAACCATGTTGGTTTAGTCCATCTGAGGTTCTGCTTATGGCATTATGCTTCAGGTCTTTAAATCAGTGTTGAAAAAATATAAGCGAAACTGCAGGTTAGAAATCAGGATCTAACTAACCCCTTTTCCTCCCACAGAGCTGATTTGCATGAGACTGATTTAAAATGCAGAATAATACAGGTTTATAAAATATCCTAATGCTCTCTGTATCCAGACAGCTAATTTAGAATTTTGCTGTGGATTAACTCACAAGCAGTCCAAAGTCATCTTTCCATTAGCCCATCTTGATTAGCCAGATCCCAACCACCAAGTGAGGGGTGAGCTCCATCTCACATGTACTGATTTGGATTGGGAGGTTAAAGTGCCCTGATTACTGTTCTCTTTTGTGACCAAGAGTCATGTTAAATGGTTTTGCTAATATGATGTATGGTTTAGATGGGGAGGAAAACCTTCAGTCACATCAGCTTAAGAACTAACCATCATGATCTACAATAATTGATGCTGTGCACACTCTCACAGAAGCCAAGTCATGGTCCCAGATGGACTTTGAATGGGCTAGATCTCCCCCTCTGCTTTAGATACAAATGACTGTGATATGGGATACTTAAGCAATGAGAAAGCCCTCCAAGCACCCAATGGAGGGGAGACAAAACAATAAAATCCTATTGAAACATAATGGTTGCTTACAGGAATAATCAGTTCCTGTGCACCTGAGGTAACATTAAATATTGTCTCAGTGGGGTATCCAGTAATTTGTTGAGTAATAATTACAGCTCCTAAACAGGACACAGCAGGAACACTGTTTATCCATCAATGTGCTTCTCTTTGTACATGACCATAGGATAAATTGTCTTGGGCATAGGAGAAAATACTCAGGGGTAAAAGCTTCAAATCTTGCTCCAATGCTCTGATATCACCCCCAAGATTTACAGTAGAGCTACCTTCACTCACATTAAAAACCCATGATGTACCAATAAGCTTCAGAATATTGTGGTATGGGCCTCACTAGAACACAGCACTAAGTGGATCATTATTTGGAGGCTATATTGCCATTCTTCCTGATGAAATAGCATGGTTTACGTGAAGAACATCCAGCTGGCAGCTGTTAACAGCTGGTGAAGCAGAGACCAATATTCAGAATCAGTTCAAGTTACTGACACAATCAAAACTGATAACAGCACAAATAACAAATAAAAACTTGTTGTCAGTTTTGCTACAAAGAATTGTTCGGGTTTTTTTTGCCTTATTTTGAAAGAAACCAAGGTGACAGTGGGTGATGAGGAGCCTACTTGTCCCCATGGCAGATGTACTAGCTTGTTGTTGAGAATAACAGTGTCAGGGAATCGTGCATTACTGCGGCCTGTGAACTCTTCCACTGTGAAGGTCAGGAGAGAGCCCCCTTCTACAGAGGTGACAAACAGGTGTCCTTCACAAAACATTGACAGAAGAGGGACCTTGAAGAATCATGCGGAGATTGGGATCTCCAGACAGCTGGCCTTTTTTTTAGTTTGATGCTTGAGCACATCTGTGTTGTTCAACAGTTCTGGCAAGTTCTTTGGTTCCTCTGAGATGGTTATCTTCTTGTAAGTCTGTATTGGGTTTGCATGGCAAGGTTTTGGTAGCAGGAGGTCTATGGGGGTGGCTTCTCTGAGAAGCTGCTAGAAGTTTCTCATGTCCAGTAGAGCCAATGCCAGCTGGCTCCATGACAGATTCACCGCTGGCAAAGGCTGAACCCACCAGTGGCAGAGCCTCTGGGATAACATTCAAGGGGGGGAAAAAAACCAGCACAACAGCAGCTTCAGTCAGAGAAGAGAAAAGTGAGAATACGTGACTGAAACAGCTCTGCAGACACCACAGTCTGTGGAGAAGGAAAGGCTGGAGGTACTCCAGGCTCTGGAACAGAGAGAGTCCCTGCAGTATGTGGTGCAGCCTACGGTGAGGCAGCTGTGCCCCTGCAGCCTGTGGAGGTCCATGGTGCAGGAGAAATCCATTTGCAGCCCGTGGAGGACCCCACACTGGGGCAGGTGGATGCCTGAGGGATGCTGTGACCCCAGGGAAAACCTGTGCTGTAGCAGGTTTGCTGGCAGGACTTGTGACCCTGTGAGGGGCTAATGCTGGAGCAGTCTGTTCCTGTTCATGTTCTGATTTGATTGGTATTAAATTAAACTAATTTCCCCAAATTGGGTCTGTTTTGCCTGTGATGGTAATTGGTGAGTGATCTCTCCCTGTCCTTATCTCAACACACTTACTATATTTTTTTCTCCCTTGTCCAGCTGAGGAGGGGAGTGATAAGCAGCTTTGGTGGACACCTGGTGTCCAGCCAGAGTCAACCGTGTTTGACAAAGTCAAACTATGATTTTCAAATACTCACATACACTCACAGAAATTCAGGCATATGCCACAGGCATATGAATCACAGTCTTGACCATAAGAGTTGAGTGGAGGCAAGGCTCAAGTTCTGTTGCAAAGTACCTAAATACTAGAACATTTGTGGGACAGATGTACATTATTTTAAAATATATGACTATTACAATAAATAGGAAACATGATCATCATTGTTGTTGTTTATTTTGAGAGACAATCTGCTTTTATTTATATTGCACTCCATTTTTTTCAGTGCTTCATTTTGTGCCTTTTGTTTCTAAACATCTCAGTACAGTGGGCTATTTGCGCAAAGCCAATACTTCAGGCTATTAACAAATTTAGGCAGAGAAAAAGCCTATTATACAGACACTGTAGTCAGTTTTTTAGTTGTCCCAGTCTTACAATTCACCCCCCAGTGACTGACTCCCTAGCTAACAACTAAAAAGGAGCTGTGAAGCAGCATAACAGAGCCTAGATTATCTCGAGTGTGCCAGAGTCACTTTTCTTACTGGCTTCCTAAAGGTACTGAGGAACAGACTAGCTTGGGAGAACCTTGACAGGTGGTCCTTAATACATGATGAGCAGTGGATCACAGTGCAGGTCTCTTGCCTCAGGGGTCCAGCTCCCAGGAGAAACTGGGCACCTTGGTGGCTGCTGGAAGCATTCAACTCCAAGCCAACAGAAGCCAAGAGCGCTGAGCCACAGCACGGCACAGTATCTGCTGTGAGATCCTGATTCTGAGTGGGTCTGGCTCTTGTGAAATGAGCTGTCTCATAGCCTCTGGTAACTTCAGAATTCAGAGAAGGATGGAAGCTGGAAGCAGTTGGGATTCCGAGAGGTGAGCTCTTGTTAAGGTGCGCTAAAAAAACACTGTTTGGTGAGAGCAGTGAGCCAGGAAACCTTCCCCTAAAATCTAGTTTGCGAAATCCACACACGTATGTGTCGGTTGGAAAGTATCTGCCATCTGCATGGGCTGGCGATGAGGCTACAAGTAGGGTCAGTGTGCAAACTGGGAGCGCTTCAAAACATCCCAAAACAGAGCAGGAGATCAACCATCTAAGAGGCTTGTCCACCATGAGGTGTCCTGTGACACTGAGTTCATATTCTTGAGCTTTTCCCACTATTTTTAAGGCCAGAAGATTTCTTGGAAAACTAAGCTAAGCCCCAGAAGGACATTTTTTTTGTGGGTGAAGGCAAATGCAATAGGTGTTGAATTTGCTCACTGAAATGCATACTGAACTCATATGTAAAGAAATTGCCTACTCAGAAATGGATATTTGGACAAAATTTCACCACCCTGTCCCTTGTCAGATATCACCTGGCCCTTTTGTACTTCCAACTCAAATTCAAATAAGAAAGAAATCACCTGACAGTGGAGAGCAAAATGCAATTAGTTTGCAGCTAGTTTAGAGAAGACAGTCATTCTATAAGATATATCTGCTTAATGTTTTGGGAACAAAGAATTTACTTGGCATAGGATGAAGAGCATCTAGCCATACCTGACTCTTACTCAGGCAGGATTTTGATATAAATCTGTACATTAGCCCCCTGGTGCCAAGGAGATAGAAATATGTATATAAATTTTATTGCTGTACAATACCTTTTTTGCTAAGGATGAAATTAAATAATGCCAGAATGCATATTAGGCACCCCCAAAATAATCTGGTTTTCAATTCAACCAGTAGCTGGCACTGTTTTCTTTTTCCAGAGCTCTGAAGGATTATGGTCTACAATATGACAACAATAGCAGAACTTTTTCAGCTGATATAGATGACTTTGCAGCAGGCATCAGCAGTAGCATTTACTTTCACCAGAGATGAAAGTGGCTTAATAAACTGTGTTTGTGTCAGTGCTTCATGATGCATGTGTACAGCATCACCATCCAGAGAACAACAGGCAACAAGGGAATTGATGACTCAGACAGCAGAATTATGGTTATGCTGAAGGAGCAGGACTATGTTCTTCAAGCAGAGGTCATATCTCTCCAATTATTTGTAAGTTTCAGTTCAATTAGCTGATGATTGTTAAAATGTTATTTCTTGGACTTATGATTTGTTTATACAATTACCAAGTAACATTACAACCTGTCCTGTTCTCCTTTTTAATTATGTAGCCAATATTCTACTAAATATGATGAAGTACAGATGGATGATTCAGGAATAGATACAATCAGATAAAAGGTATTGCGTTGAGTCCCAAAATTATCAATACCTTTTCTGGCAAGAGCAAAATGTGAATGATGTTAAAAATAATTAAAGCTGTACAGGTTTATCCTTCTGGATATATTGAAGAGATGAAGATTTAAGGATTAGAAAGACATCCACAAAAGGGACTGTGAGACAGTTCTGCACACTAATAACCATAAAAGGTAAATCTAATGTGCCTATTTACTCTGTCTGGAAATTCAATAGTATCCAGACATCTACAATAGCAAGACATATGAAAACTGAGAATCTGCAGAAATAAAACTAGCCTGGAATACAGTTCTGTACAGAAGGAAAGAGGAATAGGGTGGGGACCACAATTGGCCTGTGCTATTCTTGTAGAAAAAGGAATTTAATCAGAATCATCAAGAGCCAATTTAGCACTACCTAAAAAAAAAAAAAAGGATACTGCGCACTGCTAATTAAGCTAGGTTAAAATGAAACAATAAATTCTTTTGTTTCAGGACAAAAGTCAGTCATAAGCAAAGTTAAGCTAGCAGTTGTTCTCTAGGGAACCTCCTGTGCTCTCTTCTGCATTGTCCAGTCTATTGGTCACTCTCAGGAAGATAGCATCAGATTAGATATACCCACAGCTAGGTGTTAGATGTGTCAAATTGGATAAGCTGATATGTTCCTACAATATAAGAGCTCTTCCCTCTTTAAAAAAAAAAAATGAATTAAGCACAATCAGCTTCTAATCATGCAGTTTTCAAAATGTCCATTAAAACTCATGAATAGAAGCAGTCAGGAAAAAAATGCAACCAGGATAGATGTGCTAAGCCTAAGGGCTTGAGGGCAGTATACCAAACATGACTTGACTCTTTTCATTCAATACAACATGATTGTTAATGAGGAACAATCAATAAATGTTCTTCAAATAAAACACCAGAGAGCTGCGTGAGATAAGCAAACAACAGGAATTTGCCAAGAGGGGATGCACCTTTCTTTGTTATTACAATAACCGTTGCTAATGCCTTGATTTAGACTCAAGGAACTCCTGTAAACATTGTTTCCCCATTCTGCTGCATATATTAGTATATTAGAAAATCTTGTCCTAGGCATTCCTAGCTAAGGGAAATTCAAAATAATTTCAACACCAAATGTTTCAGTGAAAACAAGCATCAGGGTGGATTTTCTATGCAAGTAAAAAAATCAAAATTCCAATCGATTATCTGTCTATCCTACAATTGCAGAGAGATTACAAAAATTTTAAACTTCAAAAAAAGATCTAAAAGATGTCTCAATTTTGTTAAACAGCTTCATTTTGAACCCATATGGAAAATCTGAGTTTATGTCGCTCAAACAGTCCTTCAATTTTTTTTTTTGTGAACTTGAGTCTATTGAGCAATTTATATTTTATTAAAACAGCACAAGCTTGAAAACCTATGCTGTAACTCAGAAGTCTAAGTTCTCATTCTTTAAAATACAAAAGAATTAAATATATACTTTTAGATAGACAGATATAATTCCTTTCTGGGCTTCTGTATTCAAAGATATTTAAGTGAAAGTGTGCAGATAAATCTACAGCTAAAAATTAAATGACTTTACCAGCTGTCCACAGCAGGGACAGTCTGTAGCTCATCAATTATCTCATCTGGTCTCACCAGCTAAGTATGGTTTGGTCTAGTGAACTCTAAGAAGACAGACCTCTAAAAAATCATAGGTTTGGGGTACTGCTGACAGTTATATTTGTTATTCATATTTCCTCTCTGTCAATACCTGAGTGTGATTTTTAGATGCTGCTAGGGATGCTATTTTTTTTCACATGAAGTAAGAGAAGTAAGAGAATAAATATTATTTGCAAGGGTGAGACAGGGATAGTCTTTCAGTTTCAAACACTGACAATAATTAACAATATATCTTTGTTTGAAGTTCAGGATTTTTTTGTTTTCATATCTACTTATGTTCTAATTCCCTCCAGAAGAAGGTACTGTCCTGACAGACAACCAAAATTTTTGAGCAGCTGCATTGTTCCAAAGACAGGGAAAACTCTGTTGGAAGTGCACATCAGATAGTAGGTGAGTATCAAGGTTTTGAGAGGTTCTGGATAGGGAGATCAAGGCAAGAAATCTACTTGTTCTTCCTTGTAATGCAGGGTGATCATATAAAATTTTCAATGTGAGCATACTCTCAGGGAGTATGTAGAAGATCAATCTGTAAACTCATCCAGTGCCATAGACTGTACTGAATGTCAGGAAAAGCTTTCAACATTCATAAACTAATGTAACTCAGGGGTTTTTTTCCTCCTTAAAGCTGTGTGAGTTGGACCATTCAGCAGTATCCATAAATACCAAACTGAAGAATGCACAATACCACAGGCTGTACCCACTGGCAGTTTCTGGGCTCTTGGGAATCAGTATGCAGAGTTGGGCTGAGCTCACAGCTGAGCTCCAACTGCCCCGACACGGGGGTCTCTTAGGACAGCAGACTGTGCTGCTTTCATTTTATGCTGATTAGCACCACACCACCACTTTTTTATGTATAGAGTTGCACCTGCACCGTTTCACATGACATACTGCCTCGCATTATTTCACCATCAAGCAGGTCCTAGCAATACAATGGTGACTGGTCCCACGGAGCTCTTGCTGTCTTGGGTACCATCCTCTTCCTCTCAACGATGGGAACTACTGCTAAGAGCTGAGCAGTGGTGGTGAGCTGTGCTGGAGTAAAGCAGGAGCCCCCATTCCAGGCTGCTCCCCTGCACAGCAGGAGCTCAGCCGGACCTGGGAACCAAGGGCTGGCTACAGAGAAGAGCTGCTGGGGAAGCCGACTGTCTGAATCTGGCCTCTGCAAGCCATGACAGCTCCCCTGTGGTCATGAAATGAATCATGGCCCCAGTAACGAAACAAAAGCCGTGCCTTCGCTCTCCACCTCTCTGATGGCACCAGCTCATTGACCTGCAGTGAGGAGGCAGTGCAGAGCAGAAGAGCAGCACAAGGCCAACCATGTTTCCTGCCAGCGCCTGAGTTTTGTCACTAGAGGCAAAACGGCTCTTGTAAAGCCTGTGCTTAGTTCACAACGAGGGCTGTAATTAGGCAGCCTGGCAGGAGCAGTAGGTAGGCATGCATGCCTGTATGCATACTCAAGGAGCCTAATGTCTTGTCCTGTTGTATGGTAAGAACAGAAATAATTTAATCCACAGTGATAGCAGACGTGGATGGAATTTCAAGACAGCACCTGAAATCCAGGACCAGCAGCAGTCCGTCCAAAAAGCTCTTCAGCACATATGCTGGAGTGTTGGTGATTTGACTCCAGAGATGCCATCCTACCCACCAGCACATGCTGCTGCTTTGGAAACTTCAGCATTATCCTTCTCATGAAAAGGATATTGGAAATGTCTTACTCCATTCCCACCATGACCCACAAAATCTTGACATTACAAAATAGGATGATTTACAGGCTGTGTGAAGAGCAAAGAAATGCGATTTCTTGAGGTAAACAATACCAGAGTTAATCCCACAGACCCACTCTAAGTAGACCTGCAACTCTGCAGAGCACACAATTTAAAAATGCCAGGACTCAAAGATCCCTTCTTGTTAGAAAAGAAGCAAACCCCACACATTTGGGGGCTTTCAAGAAAAAGAAATCTACTAACTTGACACTGACTGCCATTTAAACTGCAGGTAAAGCTTCCAAGACCTTGTAATTACAACTACCTGAATTATACTGCAGGTATTGATCCTCCGCAGTGTGGAACAAGGGTTTTATTTTGACCTCACTATTCCTTTTCACAGAACAGCTGGGGTTTGACAACAACAGAGAATCAATATCTGGGTAAACTATTGAGGTGTGTTTTTTTTCCCCCTCCAGTGATAATTCAATTTAGCAGCTATAAAGTACAAGTTAATTCTTTTCCTGATAGTGTTTGGGTTTTCAGAGATTTGCTGCCCTACTGTTTCAGAAAATATCCCGTTTAAAATGGTCAGAGCACTTTATTCAAAATCACCAATTCCCTCCCATCAGTCTTGAGTGGGCCTCATTGTTATAAGTCTCTTTGGGATATTTCCACTGAAAAATCATATGTCTATTCCAGTTGCCATGGAACAGACAGTCTCTCCTGGTGGAAAGAAGAGCTGGCACTACATTGCGGAAAAAAAAGTCCCATAAATGTATTATTACTAATAATGAAAGCTTGAATCTGCCACGTTTACACAAATCAACTGGCTGATTTTTATGGAAATGTTCTGCTTGATGAAGGAGGGCAGAACTGCTACAAAATAAACAAACAGTAAATAATAATTACATTTCAAAAAAGAAAAGTTCTAAGAATATTGAGGTTTCAAATTTAGGCTCACATCCTGCAATCTGCTTTGGGTATACTTCAATTTGGCTCCATGGAGAACAGCTTGGATGACTGTCGTCTTAAATTGGACGAAATTGCTTTGCTATCTGTGCAGAGGAATCTGTCCATGTATGATCTCCCCTTCCCTTGCCAAATTCCAAAATGAATTTCTTGAAACATCTAGTAAGATGAGAGGTGAAGGTACTTGGACAGGAATACCTGTTTCTTGCTGTATGAGCAGCTGGTGCCAGGGACCTTGTTCCTGGTTTGGCCTATAAAGGGGCACCCACAGTAATTTTGGGAGACACACATGGCACATTAGACAGCAGTGAACCAGTTAGTGGGATTTTACAGTCCGATAATTAAGAGCGCAAGGAAATAAAATAATCAAATCCCACCGAACATGCAGCTGTGAGAGAACAGAAAGAGCCGTATGAATGCTTCATTTTTAAACTTAGCTTCATGCCTTTCTGAGATTTGATTTAAAATTGCTAGTGCTTCTAGTACAGAAACAAATAAAAACACAAACAAAAAAGCCTTCTAAATTCAACCAGCAAAATGCCTAAGCAGCAGCTCTGGAAGTGATACCTTGTGACTCATTACAAAGCTGTGTTCACTCTGAATACTAATGCCGATAAATCAAATATCGTCATTTTAACATGTCATTTTAAGTCATTTTAAGATCTCATCAGAGGGAAAAAGTGCAATGTGCTTTTTCACTGGCAATAGGTAATGGTAATTATTATTATTGTTATATATGAATCAATACAGTAACTTAGTATTAAAGGTTCCTCAAGCATACTTTCCAAGCTACCTCCAGCTTTGTGTAAAGAAGGAACAAAAGAGGAGGTTCCCTCCTAATCAGGGATCAATATCAGGTGAGACTTTCTGACATAGTAAAAGTTCAAAAGAAGTGGTCTATTTACTGAAACCTTTAGCTTTATCTGGACAATTTCTATAATGCACTAGGGTATTTGTCCATTGCATTTTACATCCAAACAAGAACAATGCACCAAGAGTGGAACATTTGGGTCAGTGGGAAACAAATGAAGCTCAGTACCAAAACGAAGGGTATACAGATAAGAAGAAATAGGAGACAGGGAGAAATTTTGTGCCCCTTCCCACATAATTCTAGCTTTGTGTTATATAAATAAGGTTTCATGTCCTGTGTAGTCATTAGGTATCAGAAGAGATAAAAATAGACCTCTAATTGTTATTCCTTGGTAACTTTTAAACTCAAGGTGTGACTTAAGAGAGGAACTGTATCAGGGTTGGAAAGTATGATGCAGGGACATCTGGAGACAATTAGCAGAGTGTAAAAATAAACTGTATGTCCTAATAGATATTTTTTGCTTTTTCTAGTGTCTGTGATTCCGTGCTAACAAGCACTTTTACAAAATCAGCTTTTAATAGCAGAATATCAAATTAATGAGTATGACTGTGCTTGGCACTTGGCACCTAACGCTTCGTAAGCATAAGGTTAGAAGAAGCATCATTTCTCTCAAAGTCACAGTATGTGCTCATCCCTGGTACAGACAAACATCTTATTCACAATTCATGGAGCATGTCCCCAGAAGCCACATCCAGAGCAGGTCATCTGTCCTGAGCTGAAAAGCCAACCGCTGTTTCTCTCAGTCTCTCTCTCTCTGTCTCTTTCTCTCTCTCTCTCCATACATGCAAGGCCTTAATCATTCCAGTAACTTATACACATTTGGAACAAAAACAGAAAGTCTAGGGTTTGGTTTATAAGGGTGATTCCAAAGGGTCAGCATGAAAGCTTGTTTAGTTGCCATTTGCAAACCAGTATGGACCACATGAGCAGGGCAGGACTTTGTTTCACAGAGGATGCTCGGAGCAGACTAGAAATATTTATTTTCTCAGAAAAGTCAACTGTTGTTTCCTTCAAATATGCACATTCTGAGAAGCCTCCAAGGCACACTCAGTCTCACACAGAATTAAGTGGTTCCTTCCCTGCTAAAGCTCCCCAACACTTAAAGATCTTTTCATCTGCAAGCACTGCTGAGGCAGTTGGCTTCAATCTAAAAAGAAAACCCACAAGCTGACATCAAACCACCACATTACTTGTGGCCATGAGTTCTGCTATGTTTGCATGTCCCAGCCTCTGCACAGGATGTGGACAAGGCAGAGTGCAGGGATGGGGAAACAAGACAAAAGATGGATGAAGTCTTTTAAGGTCAAATGGGAGGTTTGAACAAGGAAGGTGGCAGTGAAGCCGTATTCAGAACATCTCAACCCTGCTTTGCCATGCTTAAGACTAGACATGCTTCCTACCTGGGCATTACACAGCATTGTAATGGCACTGGCCAGGATCAGCAAGCCGAGTAAATGTGAGAGACAAAGAGAAGCCACACAATGAGTACAAAAATATATCAAAGATAAAGAAACTGTCAAAAAAAAAAAATATTTCTGACAGTAAGAAAACCCAAGATAGCTGAAAACATCCAATATAAACAAAGAGGATTTGAATCTGTGATTCTTAATAGAATGAAAATGTATAAATCAGTTCAATCTCATCTCTACCAGGGAAAGTAAGTAAAGAAGAGGTGCACACAAACATTTCAGTGTGTGCTCAGTCTATCTGTTGAGTACTATGATATGATATGATATATTCTTGGTCAGAAAGATGACAAGTGGAGAGAAGGGGCAAAGATTTCAGTACATACTAAAAAGGGAAAGAAATATACATTTCATTGTCCAGTGGCACGCAATGCTGTCTTACTGTAGCCATAAAATTAAGTAATTTCTTAGAAAGTGTTAGCCACAGAATTTATGGTTTTTAGGCTAAGCATTTTAAAAGGAGAGTGTTAGCCACAGAACTCATGTATTTTAGTAAGGTTGGAAGTTCTCAAGAGAAAGTGCATAGTTTATAATTTCTTGTGAAGATTCATTACAGGCAAGAATTTTGATAAAACAGAGATGCTTGCCTGCACCTGTGAAGAGAGTGATAAAAGTGAGAAAGAAGATGAAACAGATATGGCGAGACTTGGTTTAGGTCTTGAACCAGATCCAGAAGGCAGAAAACCACACCAGAACCAAGGAGTCAAGAGAAAAACAAGCGATTCAAGGAGGGTGTACTGCGGGGGAAAATGGGGTGGGACAGGTGAGGTAATCCTTTAATCTGTAATTAGAGGATGGTATAAAGTTATGGAACTTGTATGATCCGGGGTGCATCTTTTGGGATTCTTTCTGATGCACCCAGTGCTGCAAAAAACATGTGTGCTTTTTGGCTTTCTATACTCAAAATGAGTCTAGAGAGTTTCTTTTCCAACTTTTCAGCATCACAACCATGTGCTCAGCAAGCACTACCATTTCACTATAGCTTATCTGCTTTGGTGATAAGTGAAAAGACTCCCTTTCTGAATAGAAACTTCATGTTACTTTTCTGCCTCATAAAGCCATAGTGATTATGGGGAAACAGCAGGGGACTTCTGCCTCCCCAGAAGATAAGCCTCCTACGTGAGCAGAGTACTAATCACACAGCAACTATCTGCAGAACTTACACTTACTATACAGTTCTGAGTGAAATAAAAATCAAGTTATTTACTCTTTACCGTTTAGTTAGTTTTTCCTTCTACAATCCTGAAGACCGGGACACAGGAACAATTTTTTCCCTAATTCAGAGAGCTAGCCTGGTTGATGAATGAGNCTGAGTGAAATAAAAATCAAGTTATTTACTCTTTACCGTTTAGTTAGTTTTTCCTTCTACAATCCTGAAGACCAGGAAGAAGAGAAATTAACACAGGAACAATTTTCCCCCTAATTCAGACAGCTAGCCTGGTTGATGAATGAAGAACTCGCACTAAAGGACTGAGCAGGGCCTTGAGGGTAGAATTTGGATCTACCAGATCTCACTCCAATCTTGGGGCAGCCTACATTCCTACGCTGTTTCAGTTTTCCAGTGCTAAAATAATGCTTTTGTTCATCTTCTCTCAGTTCAGATTTTGAATACATTAGGATCCAGGACAGTATTGCACATGAGTGCACAGGGTTTGAAAAATGAGCCCTTCTCCTACTTGAACACAACAAGACTATTATGATCACCAGAAATAACAAACTACAGAAAGTTTTCCTCAACTTTTGTGCCCTGGCACTTAAGGAGCAGAATCTTGATCATGCTGTATCTGAGAGGAACTCTTCTGGTTGTAGAAATTTCACCCTATTCACTTTAAATGGCCTCTTTTATCTCTACATACTGATTTCCAGCGGCTTCTGAAAGGTCAGGGAGAGATCAATACCCATTTGATGGGTATTCAGAGATGAGAGGAAGAAGCTTTCTAAAGTTAAGGGTTCCTTGTATGATTCCATTACTGTGGACAACACTGCTGCTGTGGTGACTGTAGGGCTCCTCAGTGGTCAGTGAGGTCCGTCATATCAGAGACTAGCCTGGTCACTGTACCCTGACTGTGCAGTCAGTTTGCCTTCTAGCCTCTTGCTGGCTGGGGCCAAAAAAAGGAAAACTGGGATCCTTCCTTTAAATCACTCAGCTCTTTCTGCTGTGGAAGAAGAGAGTCAAAAGCTGGCCTGGATTCATTTTCTTTCCATTTTTCCATTGTACAAAATGTTCTCAGTAGAGATTAATGTCTCTTCATGATCAGGCATTACTTCATCCAAGAAGGAACTACTCAGCCATCATTCAGAGAAATAAAAGCAATCTCAGGTCAAATCACCAGTCTCCTGCTTTGATCAAGTCATCATCTGAACTAAGTCCAGTCAAGGAAAAACAAATGTTTTGAAGAAAACTTAAAAACTTGGATCTATGTTCACCAAAAAATCTACAACAACCAGGAATTACACAGAATATACTCCTTCAGATGTTTGTGCAATGTGAGTCCAATAATCATGGCACACCTAACCCCCAGCCTGATGCTTCCAGCTCAGGTGAACTAGAAGCCCCCAAGTCACAGGATGCCTGGACCCTGTGCACAGGCTGGGCTGCGTGGCACTGCCGTAGCTGAGTGGCCTCCTGGAGGCTGGTGGGGCAGCTGGAGATGGCACTCCAGCTCTGTTCTACCACTGACTTGCTGAGGCTCTTCATATAATTTGCTTACTAAGTTATCTTGGTTAGTAAGTTATACTCACTATCCCTGCACAGATTTGGCTTCCCACCTGCAAAAAAGGCAGAAAAACTAATCATACATATGATTGCACTACCTATTTCTACCTACAGCACATATTAATAGCACACGAAGCACAGAAGTAGTTCAGGGAGGATTCACTTCTGGATCTCACTAATGAGGTTAAAATAGTTCAGTTTATCTGTGCAAAACACTTCCAGAGCCTCAGAAGAAGAAACAATGCACAAAATTATTCTTTCATAATTGTTCATAACTGTGTCTGTGTCTGAATAATCAGAGAAGCACATTGTGCCATGGAAAAATAACTCAAAAGACCCCAATCTGACCTTCTACTGTTCACAGTCATGCTATGGGGGCAAAGGTACCTAAAGTCATATGTCTGGACATTATCACACCTGCCATCTGCTCCTTCTGCACCTACACAGAGGTCAACAGGAGGCATCCATCTGTCACTTCATGCAACTTTCCTCCTTGGGCTTTGCACCACTTGTATAGCTGCAAAATCAGTACACTTCCGGGGATCATTTTTCTATGAAGCATCCTACCCCTGCCAGATATCCACTGTTAGTCTCTCACATAAGTATCAACCAGCTTAAAGAGATTGTTACTATCTAAGACTAGGCAAAAATTTAAAGCAAATGCAGCAAAGAAGGGATATGGAAATATTAATATAGTTCAGTAGATCAGCTTTCTCATTGGAACAGATGTGAAGGGACCCAGATTGCATTTAACATCAGTATAAAATCAAAATGATCTAATCAATTAAATCTTTCTCCTCAAAATTAAATTATCAGAGCAACCAAGATGTGAATCTGGAGCTGATCGCACCATGTGTTCTGACAATGTCTAAATTCCTGTACTAGCAAAAGAAAGAAACTGTCAAGGATCAGAAAATAAATTAAGAGATACTTGAGGGATTTCAGTTGGAGTATTTATGTGAGTAGCTGCATGTAAAAAATGACTTGCACAGATCTTACATATATGCTTCTGTATGAGTCTGTGTGAGACTATACTAATGCAGAAAACAGGAGGAAAAACGCGCTTTAATGGATACCTAGCTTTAAGTTTTGCAAATAAATGTTCTATTAAATCTATGTGTCTGCAATACAGTATCAGTATTTTATTAACTGCAGTAAAGCTGTGCATTGCCTGGCAAAGTCCTGAAGAATGAACAGTGTTCAACAACATGAACCCTAACAGAAGGACACAAGAAAGCCAGTTACAGCTCACACAAGTAACTGGTTTGTATCTGTCATACCTGTCTGTACCATTGCCATATTTTACTAATATAATGTAAAAAAATAAACACATACTGTATAAAGTGTATCTATAATAGCATAATTTATTTCAGTAGAGTGATAATGACCTAAACCAAGCTAATGATGCACTTCTTTCTGTGCACTGAGAATCTGATTTAGTGAATTAAAGAAATTTGAATGGCGTGACTCTAGACTTACTCTACTCGAAATATAGGCAGAGAATGATCTTTAGACCATATAGAAGAACTAAAAATAATTTATTTTCATTTGCTTCTTATGGTAATGATTTGGTATCAAGCAGCTCATAAACTGAAATATGCAAGTTTAGAAAGAAAACGGAAAGTGTTACTCGGAGCAGCACAAATCCCGGGGTTTCCCTTTCGTGACATCTTTCTTCTTTTTATGGAGTAAATGTAGCATGTTTCATGCTCTTGCACTCTCATCCACTTGTGTGAAATACTTCTTAAACAACACTAAAAATTAATCCTCATTTCCAATGCTTCCACATTCCCATACATATTGTTGCTTTGTTGACTGACTTGTATTTGCTGAGCTTCCTCTTTCCCAAAGCATATTAATGTTTTTTATCTGTTATAACAAACATTTGTAGATAAGAGACATTTAGGACTATTTTTTTCTTCTTCAAATATTCTGGATTTTTTCTTCAGCTGAACCTTCCATTCCCTTATTCATGCTAAGCATTTGATTTAGTGACTGCCAGTGTAGACACGGCCACGGGGGAATGGACAGACATTGTTGGTCGTTTTTTTTTTGAGGGAAGCATCAATAATGTTGTTTTGAGGGAAGCAACTGGGGCAGCGACAACTCTACCTAAACTTTGCAGCATTCTCCTCACAGTCTGATTAATTCCTGTTCAAATGCTAGGAAATAAAATTAAAGGAATGAAAACCGCAGGTGCTCCATCACTGCCAGCAGTGTTTTAGAGTATTGCAATCCCAACATACATTAAAAACAGCCTAAGGGTGCTTTTAGCATACTGACTTAGAACTAAGAAAAACTCCTTTCAAAACAGGCCCATTAATCCCCTCCATCACAAAAATTGGCTTTAGAGAGGAGCCATCACAAATACAATTCCATTCAAAGCTGAATAAATAGCTAGAAGGCTGCTGACAGTAATACTATAGCAGAATAGCAGTCAGACATACATTTCCAAGGTCTCTTCTTTACAGCATCTCCAAACTGTGCCACGGTGAAGACTAGCCGTCCATTACACAGTTTGGCTTCTGCCTCCCTGTGAAGGCTGTAGGAGATACAGTTTGGCAACTCCAGTGTCTCCCCACTTGAGAAGTTCTGCAATATTTTTGTGAAATGTCTCATGGTGCCATCTTCTCCATGAGATGACAGAACAGCAGGGTATACACTTCACTCACCCATATCTATCACCTTTCTGTTTGTGGAGCACTTAAACAACAGGTTCCCAGTCCTTGCTGGGGGCTGTAAAGGCTTTTGGGCTGGAAATAGGAACACTGAAATTCCATTGCCCTCACCAGAATGTTATTGCAACTGCGAAGTCACTGATGACCGTTTCCATGTTGCGTCCCTTGCTGATGTATCTCCTGGAGGTAGCAGCCTGGATGCGTTATGGGCAAAGCTATGCACCTCCCCTTCTCCTGTTGAACAATCCTACCATGTTCCTATGACAACCAGCAGTGCCAAGGTCCTCTATAAATGAAAATGGGGTCAGAGAAGGGGAAGAAAGCACAAGATTGATGCAGTTCATATGCAAACTTGCCCCATAGGCAATATCTTAAAAATCTACAGTGCCTGATGAATGCAAGAACAGGATAGCAGATGTGCTTAATGCACGTATGGCAGACAGGTTGAAATTCTCTTATGCTGAATAACGGAAAAATGGATTAAGTAATGGAATAAAAATAATATTTTAAATTACTGAAATTTGTGGCAAACTCAGTAGACTATGAGGTACCAGTCTCCTGCTGGATACATACAGTTCTCAATCTAGTATTCCTGCAGTTTAATTTAAGCATCAAAGTCCCAGAAAAATACAGCCTCTCTAGTGACCAGAAGCACTGTGAGTGATACCAGTGAACCTCTATTGCATTTACTGATTTTATATATGAAAATAGCAAAAGAGGTGCTTATGACTAGTGATTTATGTCTTCATTAAAATACTTGTCCTTCAAACCAGACCCTGAAATTCACTGAAATTAATAGGGTCTTGAGATTGGAATATGTGTTACATATTAATTCATTTTTGATCTTATGTAATGACAAGCATAATACTATTGGCATCCTACCACACTTGTATGAAAAACAGTGCCTGATGGACTAATACATATTGGCTTACTCTGAAAAGAAAGCATAAGAATGTAAATCTCTAAAGCTTGTTTACCAGAGGCTTTCACAGTATTCTGCCATAACTCAGTACAGAGCTATCAGTTTTACATTTTCCTAACCTGAGAAGCTCTCAGTTCAGTGTCTTGTGTATTTCAGGCCTGTCAAAATGAAACCACTGCAGTTAATAACTTTATAAAGGGATACTTTTCTCACTGCCAAATTCATGAGTGTGTCCTACTCTTGCACAGATGCATTGTAGAAAACATGTTTTGCTATGAAAAGGCAGCCACAGATGACTGGCCTCATGGAACGACTTCATTTTCTTTCTCACTACAGCTTTGAAGTGCAGAGAACAACACTGTTCAGACAGCAATCATCTTCCCCACCCTTGCTGGATGGGCTACCCTTGCCTATTCCACTCTTCTCCTCTTACCTCTGGTGGTAGTTTCCAAACGGCTGCCAAACAGGGCAGCTCTGCCAAACTCCTTTATCTGTACTTCCCAAGGTGCACTCAGAAATGCTGCAATAAGAAATTCTAGGTGTAGGTCCTTCTTTGGTGGCTGTAAAGGAGCTACTTCTTTGGGCAATTTAACCCTAGCTGTGGATGATGAGCAACAAAATACATGGCCCTGAAAGGCTTGGCAGGACGTAACATCAGCATGGTCAACTAGTGGTTCTTGTGTGCAGGAGGTGAACAGCTGAAGAACTGCTTGACGCTGCAAAGCAGAGAGTCCTCAGCCTCACTGATACTGTGACAGACAAAACCACATGAGCTGAAGTCTTTCCTGGCACAATTACCTTGTTGCTGACTGTAAAAAAAACCTCCTGGTCTCCTCCTCTACTGAGTCACTTTTTCATGCACATAGCACAAGAACTGATGGATGCAGAGGAAAAGCAGAGTAGTGAACATGAAATAATGCCTCCTCTGTTGTTTTTTTTAGCTTGCTTTTCTCCACCTGTCTTTTCTACAAAGCACACCTATTGATGGAAGATTCCAAAAAGAGAAGACAGCACCATAGGCAAAACCTAAATAGTCAATTTTCCTCCTCTACTTTTTCAGAAGTGTCTTTTATAGAGGTTTCCATTTCTGATTGCCAGGGGCTCTCAGCAGCAGAAAGCATGACTGAGCATTGTTATGAGATGCCATTTTTAAAATTCCTTTTAATAATATTTAATAAATTTATTTGTTTCAATAGCAGAAGGTTTACTACGAGTTTTAGAGTTATGTTCAAAATCTATGAATGTGAAAGATGTTGAAACTATGCAAAAACATATTGCTTTCCAAAGTAACATTAATAATACATTTGTAGATATTGAGACTGGCTCTATACTAGTTGAGACAGAGTATGGACATAATGTATTCACAGGCACTGTGGATAAATCACCTCAATAAATTCTTCATGCTATACTGTAATCTCCAAAAGCTCTCTGACTGGTAAAAATTATGCTTGCTGATCCGACTGCAGTTCTTCGTACAATCTTGTTATTCATCTGCCAGTGACACCTGACTTTGAAACAATCAATGTCTTTATACATCTGCCACCACAAAACAACTTTACTTCACAAAATAAAGTCTTGTCTGTTTTTAAAAAATACTGACACAAATCTATATCCTTCTGCACATCCCTCCCTCATGTTCCCCCTCAGTATATCAGATCACACTTCGAAAATATACTTACCTGTGCTCTTGTTCTCACAAAGGCAGTAGTCAAAGCTTTTCAATAATTTCTACTTAATATTTAAGCAGAAGAAATAGTTCTTTGAAAATTATCAGTGAAATGAGCACACTATGTGTCAGTCCTTCCTTAAGATTAAACATCATATTCTACTCACAGAAATACACCTTTATAAGCACATGCATTACTTTCAAAATCAACTGTAAATGCTATTGTAAGTACTGAAGAAACCCTCATGCTTGGTCTGTGTTTTATTCCCTCGTGAATGCCACTGGCCAGAACAAACACACATCGATGCATCCTTTGCCCTGGATCATGGGCTCAGCAACATCCCACAGCTATCAAAGTAGTCACTGAACAGGAATGGAAACTTTTGTCACAGCCAGTGACAATATGCCTCTAGTCCAAAAAGTGGGACACACGAATGTAGTCTGGAGATACAATGGGACCATGTGTGATCTCCATTCCTCCATGGATAAAAAGTTTGAATCCTTTCAATCTATAGGACAAAAGGGGTTTTACACTTGTCATGCCATGCTGAAAAGCATCATCTCAGCTAGACCTAAGAATTTCATCTCGAAACACTGAAGACTGAGATTTCCCAGTCTCCCATAATTCACAAGACAGGGAGTAAGAGGGACTCTTATCATACTTTGCTGCACTGTCTGAAAAGCAGAATGCAACTTGGAAATTAAATTTTGAGAGAAACATCTCTAGTCCATAAATTTCACATTTATAGTCAAACATGTTAAGATAGGTGTTGGTAAAGTCGTAATCAAACACCACCTGATTTCCAAATGAGGATCTGGATTCACTAATTCATTTGGATTCATCTCCCATCCCCTGACATTTTGCCAGTGGGCACCTGAGGATGCAGAGAATGTTCCCTATAAGGGACACATCTCTCTGAGGATTAAATGTAGGATTATTGAACCAGAAAATTTAATTTTAAAAGACAAGTACTAGGAAACAGATTTCTTTTTTCATTCACTCTTCACACTTTCTGTAATAATCTGAATACTTCAAAAAAATAAAAGCAGAAGGATGGCATAACCAATGCCTGTTAATAGAAAAATAATTGGCTTAAATGAGGCACACATTCATATGCACAAAAAATAAATGGCCCAAGAACTCTTTTGAGAGTTACAATATTTTTAGCCATATGGTATTTCTTATTAATTGTTATAATTACTAACTGAGAGCCAAATGTATACTCCACACGGTACAACACATCCAAATACTGTCATCCCCTAGCCCCAAATGCTTACAGTTCAAAAGATTAAGACATCTAGGATCCTGAGAAATGCAGTGGCAAGGACAACAGCCCAAGGTCTCCTAGAAATTAGGAGTTGCTTTGGGCCTTACTATTGCAGCTGCATCAGCTACGTTCCTTCTCTGAGAATGACAAAATGGGCTCTAAGCCTTTGTCCTCCACAGAGCCAGCAAAGAAAAAGAAGCAAGAAAAAGGGAATACGCTTTGAGGTTTAACAGTCCATGGTGGCTCTACAACATATTTTGGGCCTTTAGCAATTTATGCTAATTGAATGTAACCCTCAAGCTGTTCTTTCTGTGATGGGGCTGCTCTGGAGCACAGCCAGCCCGGAGTCCACAGACGCACAAGCTGCTGAGCTGAGCTGTGTTGTGCAGCTCTGGGTCACCACAAACCAGGGGAACTAAGCATAAAATTTTGATGTAGCAGTGAAAACCACCGTAGGAAAGGCAAGTTGCTCTGGTAGGAGTGAAGTACATTTATCTGGATGTTCTGGTTTGGGCTTGGTGCTACAGCCTCCCCAAAGCTTGCCCTGCTGCTGAGTTCACCATCCTGCCTATTTTACATGAGGCCAGGCACAGGGAACATGCACAGAAGGGGACAGTGGCCTTCTTAGGGTTGCAAGGAGCCACGAGAAGTCACCAAATGGTGTCATCTCCTTCTGCAAGAAAGAAGGATGTTTTCCATCTGGAAAAACCTATATAGACAAGTGCCCTATAACTGAGAGAAGCTTAACTGCCAGGAGCATTAAGAGATGATCCCAATAACAATTCAGACCTAGACATATCTGCCAGAACTGCCTTTTATTTCTGACACAGATTTTCCTGAAACAAGAGCTAGTCCAGCCAACATACACTGCACACCACTCATCCCAGGTTTTCTTTGAATCTACAAGGAAAGAGGACCTCCCTTTTTACTGTAGAAGCTCTTTCTTTGATGATATACACTAAGCTTTCTCTATCTTATCCTGCCTTCAGTTCATTTGTCTCCACCTCAGAGGCCAGAGGATTTATATCTGATTCCCTGCCAGTCACACACATGCTCAGCAGTGACTTTTGAAACTAATGGTTCCAGTCATAAATGTCCCAAGGGCAAGGGAAGATGCACTGCAGTATGCCTAGCTGAGGCCCAGGGTACTGTTAATCTATCATGTAGATGATCTCTCTCCTAAGGGATTGCACGAAAAAAAAAGCTGCTAGTGTCCATTCCTATCAAGCTGTAACCACTACTCCACTCCTGCACATTCTCCTTGTCTGCTCCTGGGAATCAGATTTGCAGGATCCTCCTTTCCTAAGCATCCATTGCTGTTTCTCTGGTGCAGGCTTCATCCTTAACAACTTTCAGGGCACCTCTGTGCAGTACAGACTGTAATGTGATTAACTTTATGCCTCACAACCTCAGCGCTAAGAAGTAGGTCCCAGGGCAGGGATTTAGCAGGAGGCTCTCAGGCATGCATAGAACCTTGATCAGAAAAACAGCTCTTCCTTCCTGGAATGGCACAAAAAACCGGCTTTGAACTAGGTGAAATGGCTAGCTGCTCTAAGGAAACAACACTGCCAAACCTCAGCACTCCTGAAGTGAATGACATAAAATGGGAGATAATTGATTCATTCTACCTCCAAGACAAGGTCAAAAGATCACAGGATTTGAAGTGACTGCCCTTCTCTCCATGTGCTTTAAGGTTAAACTAACTCTGTGTATACAAATACAAGTGTTTTGCCCTGCAAGCATACTGTTGTCCATTTATTACATGTTCTCATTGTTTTTTATCTTTACTTTTTTCTCTTTGACATCTTCTTTGTGATGTATGTTAATTGTTAATGCCCTCATCAACAAGAAGCTGTAATAGCATAATGAATTTGGAGCCTCTACAGGACCCAGTGAAATCTAATGCTTTAGAAGATACTGCAAAGTCATCATTCTACTTCCCATGGAAGGCTAACTTCAAGAAGCAGTGACTTTTCCAAATACATAAAGAATTAGAAACTTCACGTTAAAATACTGAGTAACCCTCACAGTCTGTCTGCATGGGAAACCCAGCAGCAACAAAGCCCTGGGTTACACAAAATGGATTTATAACCTGGCCAGAAATCCTGCTGTTTTTCACACAGCTGACACAAAAGTACTGTCAATAATACTCCATGGTTCACTCTGCAAGTCACAATAAAATATGATGTGAGGACCTGTACAAATGCACAAATTTTCAAACTCTTTCAGGGCTCCTGCAATGACTCATAGCTACTGATGACTGGCTATCAAGTTATTTAACACCAATATTCTTTAGGGACGAGAGGGAATTGCTTATTCCTTCTCTAGCAATAAGGAATGTATATGGGTTAAAGACCTCAATGAGATAAGAGTTTGTTGTGGGGAGGTCTGAACATTTCAATGTAAGGAATATTTTACCTTTCTAATGCTGAGCATGCTTTATTCTGCCACAGCACACACATCTTTCTACTGATGATGGCAGTGGCTTGAAAGATATTTACATGTACCTGCAGTAGAGAGTTAGGAACCCTCTAGAAGAGAGTTATAATGAATACAGAATATGCAATAAGTCTGATCAGTGCAAGTGTTTCAGTGGTATATGAAATACACCTAAAGATTGCAATTACATTTTCAATAAGAAATGAATGTACCTGCTTTATTATGAGGAATATCTGGCATCTCTCTACCCACCCCTGTGTTGCTTCCTTCCATGCCCCTTCTTTATTTTTTCCTTTCCTTATAACTTGATCGTAGCAAGCACTGATTAATATTCATTAATTCTAAAGCAAAATACTTATGCTCTGCACAGTATTACATAGTTTTGAAACAAAGTCTGCTCCCTTACATTCAAGGAAAAGGGGTTAGATTTTCCAAAGTATCTTGGCACTGTGTATCAGAGACATGCCTAGTGCATTTCATAAAGGCACCTGTGGAAATTTCCTACCTACCCACTGGGAAGAACGCAGGTTAATCTGCTTAGATACTTAGGAAAATTCACTGAGTGCCAAAATCAGTTATTAAGCATTTGCTGATTTGGAAAACCTGGCCCCAGAAATCCTGTCCTTGGCCCTGGATATGACAGAAGCTTGGTCTTGACTGAAAAGAGTAGCTCAAGAACCCTGTCGTTATCGTACTGTAGCAGATGATGGCAGGGTTATACTGCACTACTCCTTCAAAACCTGAAATGGTGGGTTCCTCCTGGGCACTCGTGGTGCACATCAGAAGAGATTCACCAGCTGGTGAATCTGCTAGAGGCCCTGCATCTCAACCATGGTCGTAGGGTTGTGGTTTCCTTGCCTCTTCTAGCGAAGGGATATGACACGCTATAAACTTTCCTCATTTCCAGAACCTTTTGTGAACCTAGTAGAAGAATGGCTTTAAATTACCATAGCAGGGGTATTTTTCCTGCCAAGGTCACTTTTCAAACATCTTTTGTGGAACACATAACAAACATCTTCCTTTTATCCAAGAATAATGCGGGGAATAAAATCATGTGAAAGGAGATTGTGGGCTTTTTCCAGACCTTGGGAGCACATCCTGCCCTTGAGGTTTTAGGCATTAGAGGATATGCATAGTTTAAATCAATAGTGTACTACAAAACAATACATTCATACCAATTATGTATAGGCCTTGATTTGTAAAGGAAGTTTTGCAGATGCCTGTTTTCAAAATAAAGATCAGCTGGACGTACTGCTTCAAGAAGCAATGGCCTTATTCCAAAGGCTAACTTAGATGATGTTTCACAGCAAGTTTTCTTCGCAGGTGGAGTTTTGAATCTTTTCACTGAGTTGCATTTGCTTAAATTTTGGCATATGCTCAAGTCCCTTTGAGATGTTATGTAGAACCACAGAGGACATCCACATATTTTCTATTTAGAGAAGGGACAGGGATAATACCCATCACATGCTGCCGAGTTGGATGACACTTTGATTTATGTGTATTTCTTCTGAACTGTTTCCACAGCCTGCAATGAGCTTGGTTTTATAAGTATTTCTTGTAAATTATTTACACAGCCTGCAGTGAGCTACAATGGACACATACATGAGCGATTGTAACTGCAATAACCTCCACAGTTAGGTCTTCCTTGCTCAAAAATAACGGGATGTAGCATGCCAAGGGGAGGTTGGAGGGAGAAAAGTTCAAAGGCTTTGCAAAAAGTCAAAGACATTTTTAACATAAAAATGTTTCAGCACCTAAACATGGGAAAAGGTTTAAATATAGTTTAATTAATATATTTCAGTATACATATTGCTGATAGCATTGCTACACGTCCTCATTCATGGCAGTTCACACGTGGCGTAATATCAGATAATAATGCATATTAAGTATCTAAGAGCAATTTTTCTGTCTTTCTCACAGGAACGCTGTCACAGGCATTGGATAGTTCATGGACCTCAGACACCAGTGTGCACGTTGACGTAGAAATTTTCTTATTTCGAATTACTGGAATGCAGTCCAATGGCTATTGAAGTCTATGGCTAGTGGCCGCTGCAGGCACAGTCTGCCTGGGGCTAAGGACTCAATTTACACAATTAACTGCCTTTGCTGGAGTAGGGCTTGCTTGCATTATTGTCAAAACCACACCAACATCTTTTAGGCACAGCCAGGAAGAAAAGAAGGTTTTGGGGAAAGGAATAAATGTTTGACAGGATATTTTTGTTTTATACTGCATCATATCAAAGCAAGTTGGGAACATGAAGGTTGGGAATAAAATCCCAATCCTGTTAAAGTCAATGGGAGTTTTGCTACTGAACGCAATAGGACCAAATATTTCATGGTTGCTAGGCTCTTGCCTGCATATCAGTAACATTTCTTCCTCCACTTGATGCTGAGTCTCAAAGACACACACATGAAATTGCACAAGCTGATAAGTCTTTGTTCCTGAAGTTTCATTTTTATTAGAGATGGTTGAATAGACTTTTGAAAGGGAAAATAGAGAAAAGTCACATTTGTACTCCTGCCTATTCACTCTCCCTCTGAAACCTCTCCCTCAAGGCTTGAGGCAAAGAGTATCAAATCTAAAATAGATTAGATAGACCCACTGTCATACAGTGGGGATCACTTCAGGTCCAGAACTCAAATAATTCACAACATGAGATGGAAATCATATTGTGGATTAATTTTTGACCTATCGGATTACTGTTTTAACAAGGTGGTAAGGAATTTTAAAACCAAATCCTTGCAGTATTTTTCCCTTTGGATAAACATACATATTTATACATATTTATTTGATATCTTTTGGTTTTCTAGAATAATGGTCATGGACATTGTTATCAGAATGTCACACAGGTGGTGTGTGAATGTTTGATGAATATAAACACTGCAAAGTTATCCATGTTCTCGTTAATTTTGAAAAATCTACCGGGTTCTATTGCAAATAAGTGACAGTATAACTATAAAATTGAAGGTGCTTAATGCCAAGTACATAGACTATCAAATTATATGTGCAAAAGCAGGAATTGCTTGTTTGCCAGGAGAAAGAGCAACTATAATAATGTAACTGTCTGTTGGCTTTTTACCCCAAATTCAGTGTCAAGGACTTAAACCATGACTTGAAATTCTACAGTACTAGGCCTATTCCACATCTTTCTGTGTTTCAACAAATCTGCAAAAAAAGCAGAGAACTTTTCACAATATGTGAAAATGTGTTAGTTGTTTGGGTGGGTTGCCATGTCCTAAATTTATATCTGCTCTTGGCAAAACAAAGCAATAGATGTACCTCCCCAACACAAGTACCTCAAACTCGTTAAAGAGTTCATGCTATCTGTGAAATGTTGTCAACTTGTAATGCCTTTAAGGGCAGGAATGTTCATGGAACCAGCAAATTTAAAATAAATACTGAGATCTACTCATGAGAACAATCTCAGGTTTGGAATGACAAGAGCCATCCAATTCACTGAGTTGTGCTTATCTAAGCAGCAAGCAGGAAACCTTTCTCTTGTGTGTGTGTGCAGCTAAAATCTCACTAGAGGGCACATCAAGGACACAGGAGCCTACATCTGATAAGAAAATGCATATTCTATTTAGTTTCTTTACAAGGTGCATTGGTTTGCTTTTAAAGCCCTCTTTAAAAAGGGCTGTTTTCCAGGACAGGATCACAAAATGGAAGGTTGCAGCTTCTTTTAGTAAGGCAGTTTTTGCTGAGAAACTAAAGCAACAACCTTTAATTGAATTCTGGGAAAAGAAAGTGTTGATGGACTGCTTGCTGCGAGCTGCCCGATGGGCAGGCTGTTACCAAGCCACGTGACTCTCAAATACAAATGCTTCAGCCCAGTGAGTATCCCAAAAAGCTCTGTACACGACACACTGCATAGCCAGTGGCTGTTTACCTTTCTAATTTTTAAGCAAACCAGATGGAATCTGTTGCTGGATAACCACTCCCTGCTGTTGTCTTTGCTCAGGCTATACCTACTAGTCTAACAGCGCACAACAAAAACACTGTTTTCTCTTCTCTCTGTGAGTCCTTGTGAATGATAGGAAGACACTCTCTGTTGATCTGTATCAAGTGATCCCAAGTACCTTTAAGCTCATGTTTCTAGTGCATGAATTAATTATACATGGCTTGTGCAAGCTGAGAGCCCTCTGTGGAAGCAAGCAGGCTCATCTGCACTAAGGACACAGTACCCAGTGGTCACAGGATCAGAGGGTTTGATGGGAGCTTTTGAAATCATCTAGATGACCTCTGTCTCCCTTGAGAGATGTTTTTTCTTTCCATTTGGTGCTTCAGTGGCAGACTTAAATCCTCCTGATTAGCCTGTTCTAGCATTTCAATATCCTAACCTGCTAAAGTATCCTTGCCTGATGTCTAATGTCAAGTTACCTGCTCTATAAATCCATTTCTTCATGTCTTATCTACTACTGCGGGCAGAGAACAGGTTATTCCCCTGCTTCTGGCAGTAGTTTTTTTTGTACTGTTACCACGTCTCTTCACTTGCTTTAAACGAGCCATGCATAATTGTATAGACGAGCCATCAGTGCATACCATCTCATTAATAACGCGTAATTATTCACAGACAGCACTTGGCAATAGAAACAGGAGTCGGTGAGTATGGGTTCCTATTAGATGCAAGAGGCACTAGGAGATAGTGCAGCTCAACACCTTTCAAAAGGCACTGAGAACTGGGTCTTCTCTAACACAGGGATTTGACAAACTCATGTTGCTCATCAATTATTTATGAAGAAAGGGATGAGCCCCTGGACTTACTTTGTACTTGAATGGAGCGCTGGCTTGTGCTCACCCTTTCTACAGGATGAACTGCATTGTAAGACACTTAACTGAAAGGCAGCCAGGTTGCCAGTTAAAACAGAGGAAGGGGAGCTGCATCCACAGCAAGTGGAAACCAGACTTGTGACAGCCTGTGTTATAAAGCACAGCCACTCACAGCCATTTTTGCTCATTTTACCACAGTGAGTGGTACATGCTTGCAGATAGGAAACTCTTTCTATTGATACTACTGGGCATTGTGCCAGGCTTCAGAGATGAAAGAGTGATACTTGGGAATGCAGTAAGTGATAATGGCATGAAGAAACACCCAGATTGGTGTTTATTTCAGATGCTATGGTGACAGGTCCTCATACAGACCTTAGTGCTGTAATAAAAGTCCTTCCACTTGTTCAGGAAAATAAATGGCTGAAGAAGAAAGTCCTGTATACAGGTTGTGTGCCAAGTGCTTCACCAGTTACCTGTCCCCACATTTTTCTCTAGCTTATACGCAACTTGGAAGCCCTTAGTGAACAGTGCACGCGTGGTAAATTTTAGTGTTTTATTACAGAAAATGCAGACATACTGTGGCTCATGCTGTAGGGCTTAAATCACCACATTAGGTCTTTATAACAAATGGAGATCGCTCAGCCTCATGGGTAAGGCATTTGCATCTTCATCACTGCAGAGGCAACAAACTTCATCCATAAAGATGTGTCTAGAACAAATGGCAGCAAATTGTGGACACATGTTTTGCTTTAATTGGTCCTCATCAACTCGATATAGCTTCTGACTTCAAAGAGCTCTTACTAAGAAACCTCTTCCAAATTTTTTGTTTTAGTCTTTTTATGTGAGGTTTTTTTAACGTCTTAAGAGATTTCAGATTAAATAGAATCTTTGAAGATATAGTTTGAAAGCACTACTTCTTTATAGCTACATCACACGTTTAATTACTTATTCATAAATTCTAAATGACTAGAGGTAAAGTAGCATCGCCCAGAGCCCCTGACTGGGGCCAAATGTAGCACTACAATTTTTACAAAGTCTGTCTTCTGACAACTGGAAGCAGATTCAAGCCAGCTACAGCCAAAAGGGCATTTTCACATGCTATTTAGCTAGTGCCATTTTCACGTGCTATTCTTGATCAGCATAAATGGATGGAATGTGCTCTTTTTGGAAAGCACAGCGAAAGAGTATGGATGGCAATAGAATGATTACGTAACTCATCTAAAATTCACCAAAAAAAGATGCAAGCTACAATCCAAATCTTACTTAGATAGGGGTCTGATTTTTAAAAATACAGCTAACAAATCCCACTGTCTGTAAAACAAACCAATATCTACTTACGTCTTTTCTTCCAGCCCCAAAGCTCAGCAGCCCTCCTGAGTACAAGGGTCCCACTGTCTCAGACACGACACAAACACAGCTGAACACAGCACAGATGAACAGAGGTAGAAACGAATACACAGATGAGTGTAGCCACTACAGTAGCACAGCTGAGACTCAAGCAAAAATGTGATAAGCCTCATAATGACACACCAGTTTGGAGATGAAACTGCTTCTTCCTCCATTTCTTAGCCACAGGCACACTCACAAACACACACAGAGTTTTGTCTCTCCAGCTGATCACTGTTAATACAAAAACCACCACTTTGTTCCAGCTGTCCTAGTTTTTGCATGTTTATGCATGCCCTATGTATGTATTCACAAGAAAACATACATAATGCACTTCCCTCAATTAATCACTCACACCACAGTAGACAATATGAAAACACTGCCACATTTTCGTGGCAGCACCACAGACCCACTTGTTGCAGTTGCAGATGCGGAAGGTAGGCAGGTGCAGGACATTGGTGAATCAGCCTGAAGTAGAATATCCTCTTTTGATACTTTCTCTGAAGATTTGCTTTTTCCCCCCACTATATAGTAGCAGCAATTTTCTCCCTTTTGTGCAAATGGAACACAGAAGACCTTCTTATAGCATAAAGAACAGTTACAGGAAACACATTAAAGTAATTTCCTCCCCCTTGGACAGAATGCACTCTCTGGAGTTTGTTTTTAGCATTGTGGTTTAACTGGGGAAAAAGTGAACTTAGGTAACACACCTCAATGCGCCTAAAATAAAACTGATTTAACAGAGTTTTAAGTAATTGGAGGATCTTGCCATAGGCTTTTTATAAACCAACCAATCAACCACTGAAAACACTCATTCCAGATGCCAAAAATACCTCTTAAATAGTCATAGTTGTTGCATTTGGTAATGATAACTACATTTATTACATATTTTTGCTACACTCAGAGAAATAAAGCAGTTCGTTTATCTGTCAGTAGAATTAGTATGTTCAGAATCCACCTTCTCAAATTACATCACAAAGTTCACAATATCATTGTGTATTCATACTATACACATACTGTGTGTAGATACATATAGTTTTCTCAGTCTTTCCCTCTTTATTTTCAGTGTTCCTCTATTTGCGGCCTAGCTCTTCAACATATTACCCTGAAAAAAACACAGTTTAAAGCAGCAGGGATAACAGTGGGGAATGCTGCCAAGCCATGAAGCATAATATTAAAAAGAAATAAAAATAGTTACAAAAAGTCTCAACATTGTGATAGGTTGGATGTACAGTATACCTTCCTTATTTTCCCTAAATGGTGGTAGAAATGTACTTATACAACTCAGTTTTGTATTTTCATTACAATGTTGGTCCAGCAACTGAAATAATTTTAGAATTAAGTCACATTTCAACACGTAGAAACATGTCAAAATGCAGCAAAGTATTCTGGGTCCTTAGCTATGGTAAAACTACCACAGCCCCTGCTGCTGTCAGTGGGTTTCTGGTTGTAAGCCTCCTTAGGGAGCTCTTCCCACATTGCACACCAGCCAGGCACCCAATCTCTGGGAGTCAAAGGTGTGTTGCTGGGTAGGGCATGTAGGCACATCTGGCCTAGCTTTACGCTCATGAAAGCAAAATCACCTTGGATGCACCTCTAGTGTCTCCCCTCTAAAGTCATGAAGACACAGCCCTGTTTCTCCTATGTCATAGGAGAAGCTGTAGATAAGAACAGGAACGTCAGCCAACCTAGCAGAGCAAAAGGTTTCTAGAACAATCCATAAAATATTTCTTAGACCTAATTTTCACACATGCAATTAAAACTAATAGTCTTTGTATTACTCATTCCATGCATACTAAGGATGATTTTGTGGTTTCTGTTTAGCTTGGACCAGAATAAGAGAATTCCATACAAAATTGTCTATGAAAATATGCAGTAAGAAATTCTGCTGAATTGAAGAGACAACATTACAAAAATTTTTTTTCTTGCATTTTCACTGGAAATTAGCAATTTCCCTTGCAAAACATGACAGCAAGTGATTACACTTACATAAAATTAATTTATCCCTAAAATTTTGAAGAAAAGTTGTTGCTTTTGATGTTGACACTGGAAATTGTCAGTCTACAGAAATGCCCAAACAGTGTCAATACACCTAAAACCTTGCCTTACTTCCATGAACAGTGGAGACAGTTCCCATCTACACAGTCTAAACTTCACCTGATGTTTTTTGCTGGACTCTTGGATAGACTCTTCTCAAAGACAAAACCTAGAAAAAACCCCTTGTCACCTCAGGAAGTGACACAGAATTTAGGTCTGTGTGAGTCTAGAGCTCCATTCCCTCATTCACAGATCTTTCATTGAGTGACCACCACCAGACATTCCAAGTGAGATGGATCCCTCTTGTCCACTAAGAACTAGACAGAAAACATGATTACAAAAACATTGCATTATTTCTTCCAGCCACCATCCTCTCTTTCTATATCTCATTTTTCAGAGGGTGTTCACAGTTGCAAGGCACAACAAATCAATTTTAATCTTGTACAAAACTCTGCAGAATCAGATGATACTTCAACTAATTTTTTAATAAGTTTCCAAATATTTCTGTTAACGGGATAATTTAACTTCCATATGGTACCTCCAGGTACTTGAAGCAAGACACAAGTACTCTCCTGAATTGTGCCCAGCATAAATATTACAATCTTATGTAAGGATTTGAACAGTTCTTTTCTAACAGAATAAAAATTAATATTTACTTACTAAACAGTTGGCAATAGAGGACCTGTAAGCTTCTCTTCATGGTATCATGTGGTCCTGCTGGTCTGCCAGTTTATTCATGATTCTGTCAAGAAAAAAATCAGGAGAAGAAAATTATTTATTACAAAATATAGGCTGTCTTGTGATACCTGTTGATTACAAAGTAAGACGAAGTTTCACAGGAAAATGATATTGATAAGCAATGGGAAATTGCCTAAGTGCACTTTGCCTGTGTAAGCCATGCTCTCCAACAGCATGACAGTGAAGGGCCAAAAAGAGCATAAATTGTCAAGAGTATACAAAATGACCACACTGAAAAATACTTTCATTTTGTGCTTATGGCTTGATAAAATTAATCCCATAGGAGCCTTTTACTTCGGAGAAAGGATCCTCACTGGAGGAGCAAATGATAGGTGCAGACACCACCAGGCAGCTGTGACGGGAACACAGGGCTGGAATCTCCTTCCTGAGCCTCACCTTTTCACAGTCCTCAAGAGGTACAATGAGGAGAAAGTCCACCCTCCTTCCCCAATCAAAATTTCAGTGGTGCCAAACTCCACTGAAACGGTAGCACAGAGGGTAGCTTTGTCCTGGCATTTTTTAGCTTCATGTTAGTCAGCTGTTGTAGGTCATATCCCTTACTGACATAGTCCGCTAGCTCCCCGGGCTGCAGATAGAACTGCAGGAACTGGAGAAACTTTTCTATGGCTTTAGACGTTTTCTGTTTCTTCTAAACCAAACTACTTTGGTGTAGATGGGAATCTCATAATTCTTGCATGTCTGAAAATGTGATGTGGCAAAAATATGCGACCACCTTATCTCCCTGTCCTTATCCACTTTGGGAGTAACTAATAATATTTTATGTGTTCTCAGATGGCATTTTCAAGTACTTGATATGGATATTTTTTCACTACAGTTTAAAAAATATTATGAAAAAATAAATCCCAATCATGCTGATATTAATTATTCACATTGTGAGGAAAACAAATGCATAAATCAGAAGTGAAAAGCAAATGTAGTCCCAAAGAACTGCTGTGAGCACTGTCTCACTGAGTACCCAAAGATAACACAGTATTTAAATTCTTGATTCCATAAGAAAGCATTTCCTAAAGATTCATAACCAACTTTAAAAGGCAGGACACTGAGATCCTCCTCCTAAAAGACCTCAATATTAAATAGCATGTAGTATTCCCTAGTTTTCAGCTCAACATATTTTCATCTTCTGAACTCCTGAAAACATTTCTGACTCATTTTAACATGTACCCATATAAATCTTTCAGACCTTATTTAAAATGCAATCTTGAAGACATAAGACAAACAAGCCAAAAAAATGAATAACACCTTTGAACTTCATAAATGCTGCAGAGTTTGTGAAAAAGAACTTTGTTTGACTTTTACATAGAAGCCTCAAAAGAATCATGACTTTTCTTGCCTGTGCTATGTAACAAAAGATGCTTGGATTTTGCTAAGTTATTTCACATGATAATTTCTGTACACAAATGCCATGTATTTGGATTTTCCCACACTTTTCTCTCCATTTAAAACTGGACCTTCAAAACATCTGAGTAACTTGGAGAAACGTCAGTATTTGCAAGGTGTTTCTCCTAAATGAAAGCAATCGCCTGTGAATTAATTTACAGTTTTTAATCAGAATCAGAGTTAGATTAACGTATCATTTGATCATGAAAACTTGTTGAGGAACTTCTGTTTAACTCTTTTTCTTTAAGGTTCACCAAATGACAAAACAGACATAGTAAAAAACCTCAGTCTGTATGTACAAATAGACATCATATAGTCTATTAGAGCACTCTTCAAAGATGTATATACAAAAAGTCTATGTTTAGCATCCATTAAGATATTAATAAAAATATATGCAGGAAAAGACAAGAACCAGATAAGCCACTGACAATACAGATTCCATATACCCAAGGACTCTGCTTTTGTGCCAAAATAGGATTTACAAACATTGACCCATCTGAAGTCATAAAAATACAACGGAAAAAAGAGTGAATCTGAAATTGCAACCCTAAATCCACCTTACTGACTTTGCATAATTTGAATTATTCTTGGCACCTGTGATGTGATACAGTTTTAAGCTTTGAATCACAATTTTTTTGTATTTCTCTTCTATCTCCATATTAATCCTACCTGAAATGTATAATGGTATTTGCTTATTAATTCTGGTATTGTGGTTAAAATAAGTGGTATGCTTTAGTGTATACATTTATTTAGATAGGACTCCTAAGGTCATTTACCCTGCGCTAATATATAGGAACTACTGTGCATATGGGGAAAGAAACAAAGATTATCACTTTAACTACCTTCTCCTGTTGCCCTCAGTTAGAAGATTTATCTTTTTGAACACATGGCCAGGACATTAGGGAAATGATACGTGAAACAACTTAAATGCAAGGTAATCTTTACACCTTGGCATAGCTTGCTCTATCTCCAGCAATCCTGAGTGGAACACAGTACCTAAGTTGCCATATTTTTTTACTTGAGAATAATTATTCCTTACTTATCTCTTCCACGTCATGTAATTTTAGTCTTTCATTAGATCATTTATAATCTATTTTTAAAGCTGAGAAACTCTTGTCTTTTTGCTTCTTTCATGAAGAAGATATACCTTATGTCTTAAGGTGTATGTATCCCTTCCAGTTCAGATCTGAAGAGTAGGGAACAAAGTTGTATGCAGCCATCAAAACTTGGGTATGTACCGGATTTTCATAATGCACTGTGACATTTCCTTCTCCGTCTCTACTCCNTACTCCGTTCCAAATTGTGCCTACGATTCTCTCTTCCTTTGTCACTGCTGCTGAGCTCTGCTCCACTTTATGGAGTGCCTGCTACACATCCTTGAGCAACAATAACTCATGTGGAGTCTATCCTCAGGTATGTAGAGCTAGGACTAAATTTTGCCTGTGGATGTGACTTTGCAATTATCATCACGGAATTCCATCTGCCATTTTTACCCACCCAATCACTTACTACCATGACTTTCTGAGAGGTAGCAATGAAGGTCTGAATTATTATGATTATTATAACAAATATATATCTGTTGTATATAACAACTTCTGAAGTTGCCATAGTTTCAACAGTAATTTCAGTACCTTCCCATCATGGAAAATCTTCTGTATCTCTAAGAAGACAAAGCAAAGTCTCATGGTCAGACATTTCAATAGCTGCAGAGGACATCTCTTTTCTGAGTATCAACCCACATCCAGCCATCACGGTACCCTCTCATGGCCCTGCAGGCACACCTAACACAAAAGTTCTTTCCCTGCAAGTCCCTGAGTTTTGTAGTCCTTATTTTATGAAAAACCTTTTGCAGATTTTCTGTGATAAATACATTTATTATCACAATCAAGAAAGGTTACAGATATTGCAGCTGGTAGCTGGGAGTGCTCTAGTTCACCAAGCCATGTTCTCTCAGGTATTTGAGTATGCAATTTTAGGCACTAATAGATTAGCAGAGTTGTGCATATGCAGATGGAAAATGCAGACACACAGCCAGTTCCTGACTTCGGGGAGATTAATGTAAAACCAGAGCATCGCCACCTATTTTAAATACACAAAATGTTACTTAAAAAAAAAAAACAAAGAGTGAGCAGAAACAGAAGTGGTCCCAGAAAAAAAATTACTTGAATACTAATTTTGAAACATGCAGAACTTTAATGTTTGAAGCCATTCTGAGTATTTGAGGAAATTATCTGTTACAAATATATCAGATCTTGGAGATTCTTAATCTTAATTTCCTAGATCCTTATTTTGGTCTTCAACTGAATGGGCATATTCACAATTGCTCTGAACATCCACTGTTTTTCCTCTGAAAACCAGAAAATAAAGGTCTAATTAATGACCTTTGTTTTACTTATATATTGTATTCACCTTTATGTACCTACAGATAAACTTTGAAACAAAGTAATAAAGATAGTGCAAGTTTGTAGTCAAATCAATTTCAAGTCTGAAAGACCCATCTTCAACAGTTAAATCAGTGGAAATTTGTATCCAGAAAAGGGGTCATATGCCTAGCCACCTGTGTTTGAAAATATTGGTTAAGCACCTGGTGTCTGAAATGGACTCAAAGTTTTGCACTTTTTAGTGCACAATATTTCACATACAGTTTGTCTTACGCAGGATGATGAATAGATGCATGAAATCCCTGTGGACAGCTAGCAATATTGTCTTTCACAGTAAGTGAACCCCTCAACATCACAGTTAAATTAAAGAGGACAATGAAGACATAATGATGAATAGAAGACAAAAGAGTCCAAAAGAGCTGACAGCTCCCAGCCATTCATTACGTCTGATGGGGGAAAAAAATTGCCAACCGGGTCTTAAATTAAAGAAGAAACAGAGAAAACAGAAGATGCACATTGAGGCAAAGCTAACAGTCAACGAAGAACCTTTTTTCTTTGTCTGTCCAACAAAATCTAGGAGACTGAAATAAAGAAGCTGAAGAATGGCAATGAAAAGAGGAGACAGGCAAAAGACACGCCACTCCCATCCCATGAAACACGTGAACATTATTATGTTATTCTGACTGCCTTCTATCTGCTATGGATCATCCTGGAAAGAATAAAAAGCTACATCACAGACAGTTTTCAACTATAGTATTTCTGGTTCTGCAGAAAATGAAAGAGAAAAAGCAGACCCACACTAAACTATTTCCATCTCCAATCTTTTTTGACTCCCCTATCAAGGAAACGCAGCCTTGGTCCTTTAAGTATCATATTGCCCTGTGATGTTCAATGAATTTCTACAAGATAGCAACAGCAGAGGCTCCTCACTTACAACTCAGAGAGATGGGACTAGCCCCAGGAGTTACTGTCCCAGTGTAAATTCCACCACCAAGGTCTCCATCCACTGCTTCCCACAGGTTAGTCACTTCGTGGATATTCCAGTGTGCCTCATAAATGGAAGCAGGTGCACTCTTCTTGACTACAAAGAACTCAAGCACAACTTTGTTTTTCCAAGTTCTCATAGTTTGGTTCTTAATTTAATGGTCTAACTCCATAATCCAGATGTTATTTTGCAAAATTTATATCCCAAAAAGCTTCAGGGCATGCTAATAAAAGGATGATTAACTTGCAGCAATAAGACTCCTCTGAGCAAGAATTCTGTGTTCTTGTTCAACATGTGCCGCATTGTCTGCTGTGATTTATCTTCCACTGCTTGGAACGTGCAAACCACTGTTACCATCTTTCTTCATAAAGTCCCGAGTGCAGCATTTTTTATATTTATGTCCACTTAGATCTTTCAGCACTTTTTGAAGCAGGTTTCTCTTTGCAGATCTAAGAAAGAGCAATTCACACCTACTTCTACAATTATCCTAAGAAGTGTACACCCTTTACTTTCCTAAGGTCTGCAAAGAGTAGGGTCTACCCTCAGGATATCACAGCTGATCAAAACCAGTCTTGCTGGTGTTGTGCAGGTCTGTCATATGTATATAAGAAATAGTCAGGTAGGAACTGAACCAGACATACTGCCATGCTTTTCTTTATATACAAGACTTGCACCCTAGATGACATGAACTTAGAAGGAGAGAATCTCATAGCATCCAGAAAAAAACCCAACCCATCCAAAGCCTCTCTTCTCTGAATCCAGATGCAGAACACCTACAATCCTCACTAGGTCTGAGCCTGGCTGTGTTTTTTCTTGTATTGACGTTTGAATTCATATCTCCCCCTTACCACAAAGATAAATACATATCAACAAAAACACACAGAGAGAGCACAATCGATATGCAACGAAACCCTGACAGTAATTGTTCCCTCTTCCTCAGTTTCCCTCCTTCATCATTAACTGTTGAAATCCTAATCCCCCATCTCTGCTAACATAACAGTTCAAACTACTGTGTTCCCACAGGCCTCCTGCCAACTGTGACACTGTTTCCACGAACAACTCCAGGCAGGATGATCACTAAATGGCTGCTGTCATTAGTGTGGTAAGTGGAGGACATTGACATATATCTCACTCTTTACCATCTTCCTTTATTCACGTGTCAAACCTCGGGCATGCTGATGAAAGGGAGAGGAAAGAAAGGCCTACAATGTTGGGGTTTACTGTCATAAATATAGACGAGCATGAAGAACCTCATGTGTAGGTGATTATGGCCAAGGGAAGAACTTAGTTTGGAAAGGCCAAGTAAAACTGCTGTTGCCTTTGGCTATCTAATGCCTTGGACTATTTCTTGATTTTGTTTCTAATTATCTACCATTAACAAAAGGTAGATTTTAAAGGCAGTTCTAGTGGAAGAGAAGTCTAAACAATCATTCTGGTTGCTTTTTGTTCCCAGTGGTGCAAAGACATGACTCTGTGTGTGTGTGTGTGTGTGTGTGTCTGTCCAGTTGTAGAACAAGAAAAGAAGAAGCCTTTCCTTTACGTCGTTCCAGTCTGTAGCACTCTGAGAAGCTACCATCTTCATAATGATCAAAGTGACTTAGCAGCTGTAGGGAGAATTAGAATTTGGTCATTAATACATGTTAGGGATGGAGAGGGGAAGACTTTTGTGTGCATTTTAAAATTTGTATATGGTCGAATATAAAATATGCGATGATAAATACTTGTGAGAAATCCCTGTGAACACCTAGCAATATTCTCTTTCCCAGTAAGTGATCCCCTCAACATATGAATATATGGGAATTTGAAACTTTGACGAAGAAATTTTATTGCACATCTCAAAACACGCTATTTTGGCTAACTGAAGAAAGAGACTTTTTTTTAATGAAATATGATAAAGTTAAGAGTAAGTTGTGTAGTTTTTGTTGCGGATCTTATGAGAGCCAAACCAAAGAAAATCTTTTACTATTCATTCCAAGCTCATGATGAAAATTTCACAGGCTGCCCTACACCCAGGAAGCATTCAGCAGTGCAAATGCCTGTTCTGTGACAAGAAAACTACATAAGCATTGGAAGCTGTCCTGCTAAAAGACTTTCCTGGCATACAAAACTATGCTAGTTAAGATATCTCTATAACTTCCAGAAAAATACAGAAAATAAATCTTGTTCTTCCTTCTCAAACACGGCAGGGAATGGATGTAGAAACAAGCTCCACTTCCATATCACTCGTGTGATAGTGTCTTTTCCCCAGATGATCTCCCATGGCATCTCACCCGCCTCAGGGTGTCCACACTGTGGGTGCTGACATTTGATTTACTCAACAAAACTCCCTCTGCAGAGAGCAGGTAGATTGACTCCTCTGAAGCCTGATGCCTGTGACCTGTTTAAAATGCCACTGTGGAAGGAGAAGGCCCATTCCTTATGTGGGGCTGTTTCTCTCCATTGAGTTTCAGAGGGCTGAAGGTCAATCGATTTCAGCTTATAACACTGAAAATGAGGATGCCAACATCTGTAAAAGGAATCCCACTCAGAGCTTTTTCCAGATCTAAAGGTTTAGGGGTTAACTTCTCTGCAGCTGTGTTAAACTGTTCCCTTGTTCCTATTGTGTAGGATATACAATAAAAAAGACTTAATGTAAAGAACAGGCAAGCAAATAGCTTTGCCTGCACTGTAATAAACACAGAGAGTTGGAAAAGGGTGTACCTTTGTGAAGCAGCTGAAATCAGGCTTTTCACATTATTCAGCTTGATTAAATGCAAATATTTCAAGCAGAGAGGAAAAGCAGAGTGCAAAACAGAAGGTATTATTTTCCCTCTCTTATAATATGGCACTGTATTCCCAAGGTTGATTGATTGGGTCAAGTTTTCAAGAATGGAAAGCATCAGCTGTAAACAAAGAGGACTATGCATGTTCTGTGTGTCTGAAATCAAGGCCAAAATACCAGTTTCACAAAGATGCTTATGTATTCAAAAATGCAAGCAAGTGCTGTGCTGTCAAACATACCTGTATTGCAGTCCTGAAAACACTGTTACATGGACCCTAGATGACTTTAAAGAACATCTATAATAGAGATGGAAGGATCTCAATATAACATTTTAACTGCAAGATTCTCTTTAGTGAACACCACAGTTACCCAGCTAAACAAATAAACAATTGAGGGACATAAAAGAAGAAAAAGATCAAGATAGACTAATTAAGTTTTGGCCCATCTCTTGGGGGATTTCAACTGACCTGATGTAAGATAAGTACAGCAGATCCCAGTCCAAGACCCACACATTTTGTCTTGCTTCTCAACTCCTTAGCTAATTTAAATCTATCAACTGCAGAGGAAACAACTGCCAATGAAAGATGCCAACGTAGCACTCTCCTCACTGCACAAGATGCTGAGTCCAGTCCACAGATCCAGCATTTCCGAAAACTGAACATGAACGAGGAACAAAAGCTTTCAGTCAGGTCAGAATGCTCTGCCTGCATACTTTGGTTGTGGACCATCCTACTGTATCGAACAAGATCACATAATTAAGGAGAACACAGCTATCCCAGCTGCCAAAAAAATTAAAAAGCAATACATTCATTATTGCAACTTTGAATTGCACACATTTGTTTATGTCTATATGTAGCAAATGACGGCCATGTTTTCTGTTGGTCTTTTCTTCCCTATTTATACTAGCATGCCTCTCCCAGTAAAAAAAGGTAAAAAAAAAAAAAAAAGGAAAAAAATTAAAAAACACCTATGGCAATTTCCCTTTTCATTTTCAGAAAAAAATATTAAAAAATCATAATAAATATAAAATAAAATATAAAAATAAATATAAATCATAAAATATATGTTCAAGAATATTTCAAGAATATGTCAGTTTTGGAATGAATGTTTTGAACAAGCTCAAATCATAATATGTAAGTGTAGCATAAGGATCTAATTTCACAATGACATGTTATAATAGACATGTACAAGTACCTGCGATTGAAAGAAAGATTTTATTATAGTTGAAAAAAAGCATGGTAGGAAAGCGTAACCATCTTTTGAATTCTTAACTGTTCAGTTTCAATGGTGCATTAATGTATTTAATAGCAACCCATATGGCTAGTTTTCTTAACAGAGTCTAAATTCCAAGAAAACCTAACATGGCTTATAATGATGTTTTTAGTAAAAATATCAGTTGGGTAAACAAACATGAAAGGTTAGGGTTTTTTAAGACCTCCTCATGTGCTTTGCCAGATCCTCTTGCTCCCATGACAGAGTGTTAATTCAGGGGCAATCCCAACTGAACTGTTTGCTAGTTCCCTTTGCTCAGCTATTTCAGAGCACTCATTCATCTTGAAATGAAGTCTATCACTTCAAAGACAAAGTCTGTCTGAACTAGCTTCTTCTGTGAAATTATAACAACATCAGCTCTAAGAATAGAGACACCTCTGGCAGATTTGGATAGACGGATGCATAAATGCATAATCATATGGCACAGAAAGTAAGATGATGTCTTGACCTATGTCTCTATGGTTAAACCTCTTTTTAAGAGAGCCATTTACTAACTCCTTTATAATCAGACATTCAATATGGTAAGAAGAGAAAGGAGATTAAACGAGCTCTGAAATATGACTGCTTTGGAGGGCTGAACAACATACACCGGAAAATAGAAGAGTACACTGGCTTAGACTTGACATTTCATCTGAGAGTTTATTATAACCACGTCTAGTTCAAGGGACACCATTTATTTATCTTCAACTTTCAGCCCCAGGGTTTGATGTCAAAGGAACAAGTGGCCTTAGGAAGAATAGGAGATTACCAACCAGTGACCCAGTCATTAACAGCAACCCCTTTTATAGAAGAATATTTTGCACATCATTTTGAGACAGCAGGTGGGAATAAAATGAAAATTTTACATGACATCAAACAAAAATATAGCCCCATAAAAATTTAAGTTTGGAGGAAGGTGGCAGAAATGGGCTCTTGGTAATTTCCAGATTATTCATTCTTGTCCATACAAGGTTACTGTAGTGCAAACACTGCATTTCATTTGAAAATGCATGTAGTGCTGTCTGATTCAATAGGAAGAGTTTCCAAGAAAATTAAATGTCAGAGCAGCATGGCTTATTGGTTTTACTCAATGTAAATTCACTTTTTATGCAACTCAGAATAATAATAATGCCCTGCTCTGTGTCAATGTGATGTCTATAACTTCAGGCTTTGGAGATGGGGACTGAAGGCAAAAGGAGAGCTAGGGTAAGATGACAGGGCAAGATGCTAACCTGGCACTGTCAGGGATTTAGCGCTACATGACAGGTCTGTATCTTTAGAGAGGATTTAGCATGCCAATCACTGTGTGTCTTATTTTCCCTTTCACTTTGTGTAGCCAGCAAGACTGCTACTGGCTAAGCAGCTCATCTTCCCTCCCTCAAAAGGTTCACTTGCATATATAGAGGTACAAATAAGCCAGAAGGAAATGTATAAGAAAGAAAATAAGAAATCTCACACAGCAGCATCTGAAAACACGTCATGCTGTCAAGTAAGATTATGCTCAGAAGCACAGTTTATTTTAATAGGTTAGTGCAAACTCTTATTTACTGCCTAGAACTATGAAGTTCTTCCTCAGGTAAAACCCACTGACCCTGACAGAAGACTTCAGTATAGACACAGCACCTGTAAGAATCCTGGCTCAGGATTCATAAAGGAGTGCAAATAAAGGCCACCATTTCAAGAAGGCTGGGGTTTTTTGTTTGTTTGTTTGTTGTGGTTTTTGTTTGTTTGTTTGGGTTTTTTGTTTGTTTTTTTTCTAGTAGAGCTAAACAGCATAGGGAAGGAAAGAATAAGTTTGCACTTATAGGTGGATTTAACAAATAAACATCTTCTTAAATAACTCACTTCAGCTTAAATGCGATGAGGACAGTTTCAGGGGTGTTAGATATTCTTTTGTTACAGTGCAACTGAGATGGGCAAAACTATGTTCTGAGTTGCCCAGTGCAAACCCAGAGTAATTCCAGTGACTCTGTCTCAGCACAATGTGAATGAATATGAAAATGAACTGATGAAGGAAAATGGTGAAGAACAGCCTTGTGTAAAGTTCTGAACAGCGCAGGAGAGGATCTGGTGGACACTGGATTATTACACCAGGATTTTTACAGGTACAGACTTCAGTGAGCCTCCCCTCTCACTGTGAAAGCTAAAAGAGTCTAACTCCCATTTTGCATCTGGAAACCATTTCTTTATCTTTCTATCCCTCTTTTTCATTTCATTCATTTCAGGGAAATGAAGACTGCCTTCTCCATATCCTGCTTGATTGCACCATGGTTTTGCTTCTGTAGGCCGTAAAAAGTTGAGGAAAATGTGTTGCATTTTTTGGGTGTAATGCACTTCTGAGCCATGAGTTCAGCCCTGCAAGGTTGGAAGACAGGAAATGCCCAGCTATGGGTGTATTATATGACACAGTTCTCACCTTATCCCCAAATCAGCTCACACAATTGAGCAATGAGGCCAGCCAGGGACACAATGAAGGATCCTTTTCAAATAAAACCGCAGCTTCTCTCTGCTACGAGAGCCCCTGCTCCTGTGTGCTAAGATTGCCACAACAGTTACAGACAATATGAATCAATACGAAGAAATGAGTGTCCTTCTGGCGTCTGTATCCCTGTAGTGCAAAAAATCTGCACTGCCTTCAGTATGTACACACTATGACAATCCAAATAATAAACTCACATATTTTGGTGTTTATTTTACTATCCAGCTGCACTCAGTGTAAGAGCAAGGACTGACCACATACATTCAGAGAGCCAAGGTCACAACAAGAAGGAACCTGCTGTTTGCTGTATCTCTGCCTTGCCACTGATGGCACTGGACAGACCAACAAGACTTAGGTAAGGGCTTGGAAAACCACCACGGTTGTGCCTAAGGCAGTCAAAAGCTGCCCTGGAGAACTGGATTCTCTCTCTGTCTCAGTGCCTAATGCCAAGGAAGTCACAAAGCCCAAACTCTGAGCAGGCGGTCATTAATTGCATCTTCTTTGTTTGCTTAGACCAGGGCACAGAACACCTGCGCTCTGAACTGTGGAAGCGTGGAACAATTCCAACGGTGATGGACTCAGCAAAAGGCAACTTCAGAACAAAGGAAGGGTGATCAGATGCTATTTCTGGAAAACTGGGGATGAGTATCTCAGATTGGGCATCTAAATTGAATGTCCCTTGTTGACAATATGATTCTGTGCATCATTTTCCCTGGTGTATAATGTCATTTCACCTCATCGGTACATTATGAAGATAAATTCATTAATGTTTGTAAAGTACTCGGACGCCACAATAATGAGAGCCACAGAAGTGCTCCCCAGGAAATTAATAACTCTGGCTGCGAAGCTGGATCTGAATGATGTACAGTTACAGGAGGAAGAGGTGACATAATGAACTACTATGATAAAATATTGATTCATCTGAGCAGTGTTGACTGAAATCTCTCCTTATTTAGGAGAGCTTTACTTTGTACCCTTAACAGGCTTTTAGATGTACCTTACATAGTTTAAAAAAAAAAAGAAAAAAAAAAGGAAAATTATAAAAAAAGGACCCCAACTCAGAAACTGTATAACACAGCCCTACTGACAGCCATACAATCCTCCAGAGAACTGAAGCCTCTAGGTACTGAACCCATATTTTAACCCTCTGTCTGCTAACTCCTGACGTTGTCTTACTGCTAGTCTGGTCTCTTTTGCCAGAATCCTGTTCATTTCTCTCCTGTATATTGCTGCTATGCCTTCTTAAAAGTCCCTTCCACTCCTCCTCAGCACCTCTCTGCTCCTCCTCTCTCTGTCTCACATCTTTATTTCCACACCTTGTCCCACTCCCTGTTTTCTTTACATAGAGACCACATCCCAGTGCTGCCTCTTCCTAATCATTTCAATACCTAAGTCAACCACCCAGGCCATGGGCACAACCATCAAAGCCCCCATCTGAAGCATACTGCCTACTGACAAAATCCTAGGACAGATAAACTTCAATCTTAAAGAAACATATGGGCATAAGGATTTTTCAGACCAGAATGCAGTCAAATCTGAGAGTTTTCCACTAAAATGAAAAAAACTCTAACCTTGACTTCCATTACAGAAATTATGTACTTCCATTATGGAAGTACTGCAAAATAATACAAGATACTGTAACATGAAACATGATTGCCCATTCCAATTTTGTTGTGTGTGTTTTTTCCCTTAGAGACTAAATTATTTTTATGGAAATGAAAAAAAAATACAGACTGAAGTTTGAACAGAAATTTTCTGTGTTTGAAAATTTTGTTTTGAATGGTAGCGAAATGGTTTTACTAAGTGAGGCATCAGCCAACCTTTACCAGACTCAAGGTCTGGTAAAGAGATAGGTAAAAATAGAGTCCTTGTCTACATTTTTCTGCATTTAGGAAGACTCTGACCAACCAAATCATGACAGAACTTGAGTCTTTGCAAGTAAATAATCAAACCATCAAGAAGGGTAAGTCCTGTAGATAAATGTGTCTGATTCATCATATATTTCCCTCCAAATAATGTGAAAAGAATCTTCTGTTTTTTGCTGGACTATACACAGAAAGATGTATTATGATTTGCAGAATTTATCACTGCAGCATTCTTCAATGTCACTCACATTGGAAGTTAGGAATGCAAATCTCTAACTGAAAAATATTTAAAGACATTAAAATAACATATGGAATACTTTTGCAACAAATGCATTAATTGTATGCAAACTGAATTAAGTCTTTTATTAGCATGTAATTAGGGGAAATATTAATACATTATTTTAATTTGAAAAAATCATGTTAGGAGCTTTGAAACAGAAAGCTGCGTAATGGCAGCTTTAACATTAAGATGTCATTGTAAAATTGAATGTATATAATGAACTCAGGAAAATAGAAATAAAAGTGTCTGATCCTTTCCTTGTTTCCTGTACATCTGCATTGGAGTTTGCCTATTGTTATTCAACTAGCTAATCATCATCTTTTGTGTGGTGTCACTGTGTTTTTACTCAGAGAGGGTAATCTGTGAAGACATCTGTTATTTGGTAGATAATAGGCCATTTCGAGTCTCAAAGGCCTGCAAGGCATTTCTGAAGAAGGAGAAGTAGATACATCTGTTCCCACCAGGTAGGACTACAACTGAGCATGTTGTAACACAGCAGAACAAAACTTTCACTTGCTGTTCACCAGAAGGCTAAATGGACATGGGATAATGCAAACGAAGAGCAATTCTGGTGTAGTTTGTTAGGGCTGGGAGGGAGACTGACTTTCTTTAAACCATTTAATATTTTCTGGAGAAAACAGTACATCTCACACTAAAGAACAGTGAGATTTGTCACAGTGATCACAACTCCCTGGATCCATAAACCAGCCACAATCACAAAAGCAGGGGTCCACTGAATCTTATGTTCCGTTGTACGAAAAAGGCAGTATTAGATATTTTGAGGGCAATGCAAATGCTTGATTATTCAATTGGAAAGAAAATCTTGTGCGTTGCCCCCTAATAACTTATTCATATTAACCAGTTCTCTCTGCATTCTACTGAAAATATACTACCTCTGCATTATCCATGAATCAGCTGCAGCTTTGAATAATCCTTCTTATCACAAATTCAGGAGAAACAGGACATATCTTTTATCTTCAGAATGCCTTAGTAACCTAGCATACAGCAGCTGCATTCTGCAAGCTTCCATTCCTTACATCTTCATCACACTGTCAAGTCTTTCCCATTGTGCTATGAATTCAGATGAGACCCACATATTCGGGTTTATCTTACCTAGTCCATTGTATTTACACTTTGGAATGGCACTAGCCACAAACTGCAAATTCAAGGATTTCATGTAATTTCTTACTCCAGTTTCACCTACATGTGCATTTTGGAGAATCATTGTTTAAATAGGAGCTAAATTTCTGGCTTGTTTTTTTACTGCCTCAGCTCACAGGCCCAGAATACTGCAGTGACAGCAGAGTTGATGCAGTGTTGCCCCATTCTCTGATTTGTCAACTGCAGAAATGTAAAACTGAAGAGTGACATATGATGTTGACACTTTTGGCTGGTGTGTACAACTGAAAGTGTTGTTCAGTGAGACCAGTGACACATTTTTCCCACCCCAATATTTTTTCTATTTTTGAGGTTTCAGATATTTGCCCAACCTTCTTGAATGGAAAAAAAATGGCCTTTCAACTCTTTTCTCAGAAAAATAAGGCTCCAATCAGTTTGGTGGTTCAGCCAGTTACCCACAGCCCAGCTAAATACTTTAATGTGTAGATAGATACCATCTACATATAAAGAAGTAATCTCCCCGGGGAGCCAAGAGCGTGCAATCCCAGGCAAGACAGATACACTCTACACATCAGTGTAACATCTAAACAGATAAGGGCAAACATATTTTACTGAAGATGTGAGTTGGCTGAAGGCAAAAGCCACACAGTGTGGTGCCATGCTCTAGGGAATAAACCCAACCTCTTGAGAGAGCTTATTGGATCAAGCACAGCTAAGACAGCTACAAGGCTTCCCATTCAAGGTTGTGGGCTTGGGGTAGTCAGGATCAAAGAGAATTCAGATGTCTGCAAAACATCATCAAAGGACAATTAATACGCAGGAAACCCTACTCCTGGTAAGAGATCTCTCTGGAAAATATGAAGTAATGGCTCTGTGCGGAAAACATACAGATCCTGGAAGAAATACATTATACATTTATGGCATAAAATGTTCTACAGATGAAGAGAGAAACTTTGGAAAGGAAATAATAACAAAAAAGATCAACAGTGATGATATACAATACATTATCACCCAAAAGTTTTCAAGCAATGCTGCAAGCATGATTTATAGAGTTTTGACCTCATCAGTGGCTATTCCTCTCTACCAATGCAGAAACCAGGCACATTAATTCTTGCTGGTGTCTGGAGGAAATATTATTCAGCTTAACAGCAGATTTGAGGCAAGGCTCATCTCCCCGTTTTTTAGCCATATAAAAATTAGGAATCTCATGTAAACTGTTTACATAAGCCCCTTTTTAATCTTAATAAAGTTGGGATGAAGCCCTACCTTAAAACAGGATGGCTCACTACACATAGGTGGTGATCTCCTCTCACTGATGACATGGAAAGCCTCAGTGCCTTGCTCCAAGTGAATAGGACTGGTTTAGAGAGCAAAGATTTAGTGGAATAGATTTCAGACTAACTGGTTAGTCCAAAATCAGATCTGGAAACTTGAGCAGGGTTAGAAATCAAAAAAACCCCAAGTTTCTTTTCCAAGTGGGTACTGCAGTGGAACATATAGGTGAGATTCCTTCCCACAACATCTCTAGAGCAACTGCATGTAAAGTATGCCACTCAGTCCCTGACACCATGTTGCTAAACAGATGCTAGCACTGAAGTAAATTCAGGCATAAAGCTCATCAAAGAGCTGGTAAAATTATCTACAATGAACAATACTAATAGACAGTGGATAAATAATGTATAGACACACGAAGCATAGAGATGGCATAATCAATAAAGAATCAAGACAAATTAAGAAAGACAAAACATAGAGAAATATCACAAAGGATTTCACAGTACCCAGACACATTCTGTTATGGAACAGTTTTCCAAGAAAAGTGGGGTGAGTAGAACCAGCATGTTATAAAATAGATAGGAAAAACACTTGGAAATATATTGCCAGACAGAATCACTTCACAGGAATTTGATGCTTGAATAGCCCATATCTCTTTTTAGCTTCCATGCTTCTATTTTATCACAATCAGTTCAGTTCTGCAGTTGCTTTTCAGTCCACAAGAAATATTAAAATGAAATCTGGAGACACAGCTTGAAATTGCAAACAATGATCAATTAGCATCTCTCACCATACAATTTATTACCTTTCTTTTTCCCGGCCTTTGCTATGCCCTTAAGTGCCACACTGATTTACTGCAGCGTTCTACTTAATTATCTCTAGTGCTTTATTTCAGAAGTGGTACTACTCTTAGTTGTTTCTTTATTCTCTTATTTTCTGTATTGCATTCACAAAGCCCATCCCCTTGTCTGTTTCACACCTACAGCAGCACAATCAGATCTGTAGGTTAGAGGCGATGGACACATTCCAAGTAGTTGGGAAACAAAATCCTGCTGCAAGTTAAGAAGGCAAACTCCAAAGTTAGTTTACACCAACAGGCCTGAGAAAAGTAAAGCTGCCACTTCCTCTCTGGAAGGCGCTAGGATTATTCTTGAGACTGAGACAAGACAACATGCCTGAGAAATTAATTTCTTTCTGAGTCTTTAACTCAACTGTAGCACCCTGCCAGGAGGCTTTCACCTGTCTCACTCAGGAGCATAGGAACATGCAGGCCGGCACATGTGAGGACATGGTGACAGCCAGCTGTGAACACATTCAGATTGGAAATCAGGAGATAGGCAGTAAGTAACAGATATTTCAGATTGCAGCAGTGGAATAAAAACTGCTTAATTTTTTTTAAATGAAGCAGTTTTTGTCAGGGTTGTCAAAGGGTGGTTGATACAGCAGTTGAGACAGAAGGGGACTGGACTCCAGGTCTGTGTTTCTGTGTTCATGGAAAGGCTGTTTTGTTAAGGTCAAGCCAAGTAACAATGGCTCTGAGATTTTGCTCTTTGTGCTCCTACATAATAGTATTTCAAAGTACATACGAAATATACGTAGAAAACGGCATGAACTAAAAGCGGAAGAGAAGGATACCTGACATCTAAAGAGCAGACTCAAGTGCCTAACTTTTATTAATAAAAGCAATGTGCATGTTCAATGAGACAGAGATTCCTGCAATCCAAACCCACCGTCAACAATAGAAGGTAGACTCTTGTGATGTTTACTCTTAAAAATCCAACCCAGAACTGAATTAAAAGTTGCAGTCCAGAAATAAGGGTTGAATACCCTCCCTAGCACATATATTGTTCATGCTTCAAAGTCAAGATTTGCCAGAAGGCAGGAAAACATTTCTGCAAGACATAATGAGAAAGACCTGTTGTAATATGGATGGAGGATACACGCTGACTACTGAACAAAAGTTGCTTGTTTACTACCAGACATTGCATAAGGAAGGGTAACCAAGGTAATAGGATATGTGTTTATGCAGGAGAGAAAACATAGCTAACAACAAAACAGCTTTGAAAGAAAATGTGATTTTGTCTACTTTCAGAATTCATGGCAAATACAATGCCATTTCTTAATTATTCCTCATCTCCACATTCTTTATTTTTTGTGCCAATTGCTGGTCCTATCTCTAGCAGGAAAGTGTCAGTGTCAAAAATGAGAGACATAGTATAACTGAAAATAAATGTTAATTACTGTGGAAATTCAACTCCAGAGCTTTAATTAAAGCCTGACAAATGTATCATGGACCCCAGGCACCAGCATGGAGCACACCCATTAGAGAGATTACTCCTCTTTCTATGGCCTCCCATGCTAACACAAAGGAAATATCAATCATGCCACAAAATGGCTTTTCCAAATCAAAGATGTTGGGAATTATTCTATTACCTTTCTCAAAGATAATTTTCAGAGTCGCTGAGAGGGATTTTTATGCAAGAAAGCAGCATGTTAGCGTAAATTTTTGCTTAATTGCTAGGTTAATGTTAAATTGCAGCTTTTCTTTCAGGAGAAATGGCAGCTGGTGAGCCCCTTTCCGTAAACCTACATTTCCTCTGTAGCTTCTCAGTATGTAAGTAGGTAAGTGAGAGACAAACAGCTTCAAAATGACATGTGATGAAAAGCAGCAGAGGATATTGAGATGCTTGCAGCAATCTTCTCATGGAGAAAAGTGCAGTGGACTCCATCTAGAATTCTTCAGCAAACCCATGAATGTTTTTGCTGCCCTCCATAACTAGCCTGCTGAGAAGAAATATTTCCACTGGAGTCTCCATTAAGAGCAGTTTGGGATGATAATGTCACAGCGTGGAGAGTATTGTGTTCTTTTTTGGGCTCTAACCTTCCAGCCAACGGGTACCAGGGCACGGCTAAGAGTCAGAAGGGGTTTCTTTTAGATATACTTTATTGCTTTAGTTGCAATTATTTCATTGTCTGCTGAGCACTCAAAAGCATTGAGCACTCCTGACAAGCTAATATAGTAAGAGAGATCGATGGTTTTGCTTTTATTTGCTTAATATTTAAGGCTTTGGTTTGCAGGTGATCAAGAAGTAAAAAGGAAAATATGCTCAAATATCAAGAGTTGTTTTGTTACTCCTTTTGCTGCTAAGATATTTAAATAAAGAACTTTCTCTTTCACAACCCAGGTTCTTCCCCTCTTTGATCCTAAAGCAATAATCCCATATTTATGAGATTATTTTCGTTGCCATGGAAATTAACGATGTAAGAAATTCAGCATTATAATTTCTGTATAAGTAGACAAGATGCAGCCCTCTTGAAAGACAAACATTTTTCTGACACCTCTCCCTACCCCCACCATCCTACACATATAACAGGTCACAGCACAAGAACCAGAAGACACATGTGCCATGCACAACATACCACATATGGCAAGATTCCTCATATGGGTCAGACTCACAGTTCTGTTTTAATGTCAAGGGACTACTTTTAGGACTGTAAGGAAAGACCCATCCCATCCTAGTGCCACAGTAGACTTCATTTGTGGCACCATAAACTGACAAAACTTGAGACAGCAGTGTGTGGTAGTTTGGGATTACAGGACCTTACCCTACAATGTAGTAGTCTAAAATCACCCATTACTCTGCCCAAAAAATCCAACTTCAGATCGCCAAAAGTGCTTTGAAATACAGTCTCTTCTTTCTTTGCATAAGCGCCGAACAGCACCATAAGATATAAATTGGGAATTGAGGGTTTCAGCAATGCAATCTCCACTCACATTCTACAGTGAGATACTACTTACCAACACTGACTGGCAGACATCTCAGCCTTTAGTAAATCCACAAGCCGTTCAGGAACAAAAACACCCTCAAAACATCCTGCTCTTATGTCTTGCATATGCCAGTGGCTGATAAGCTACAGCACCCATGACAAATTATAAGTTACTCCTCAATAAAGTATTGGTCTCAACAATTTACTTTGTAAATTTACTCTTGGCTTTTAGAGTTGTTGTTATGGAGAGAAAGGATGGAAAACCAGGATTCAGCAGACTGCACTTTCATGCAGTCTTTGAATCTGAAAAACATCCAGTGAGATCCTAGGCATATCCGATGAGTCTGACTTACACACGTAAGGAGCTAGTAAAAGAATTTGCACAAAGCTTCCCCAAAACGCCCCAAAGCACTCAGATCAACTCCCTGTTCTGGTAAGTTCACCCTTCACAGTGATCCAAGTGCTTGTGCCAGGGCTGGGGATAAAACTGAATTCCTTCTTCCACTCCTTTCGCACTAAATCCTTAATGAATCCCCCCTCCTAGGCTCAGAATGGTGTGAATAAAGCAACAATCACACAACAATATTGTCTACATATTTTTTTTATACATCTGTTTTAATAACAAGATATTCCTTATGGACAGCCACAGAAATCATGGGATTTCAAAACCCATACAATATATGATCCAAGTAACAAAGCAAATTTCTTTACTCTCCTCTGCTATTCTCTCAGGTCAAACCTAGAGAGACCAAGAGAGGTAAAACTCCACGTTTCTTCAGTTCTTAGACGCATTTACAAGACAAACAATGTTTCAAGCCAACTGAGATGATGATTGTTATGATGTGGACATCTGTTTGCTGAGACTGGCACATTTGTTTCCTTACAAATGAAAGGGCTGAGAGAAGAAGCCAGTTTTTAATCATCTTTATGGATTTAATCTGACAGTAATACTCAGGAAAAATAAAGATGGCACAATCTATATTCTGCTATTATTTTATAATTTTGGTGGTACAACAAATGGTTTAGCTACAGAGAATTTATCTCTTGAAGCAGAAACAGTTTCTTGACCAAAGTTTCTATTATTTCATTCTTTATTGAAACCAGATTAATTTTGTAGCACCACTCCGAAGGCAAAACAGGGAGCTTATGCTGAGCAATAATTCCTATCTATGTTCCTATTTCTGTATCAATATCACATTTATGCAGTTGTCTGACCATTCCCCATGAGCATACACAGAAAACTACCTTTCACCCTTCTATCATGGGTGTACATCGTACCTGGCTCTTGTAGATGCTTTAAGCCAGTTATTGGAGTAGAGATGATGTTTGCAACTAACGGGATATGTACACAGATTTCGTTTTCTCCCTAAAAATTTTCTTCTTTACTAGTATGTTCCTTTCTTCCTGTTCTTTCAAGAAAGATCTTCCAAGCTCCAATTCAGGTAAATTATTGAACAGCAGCTTAGTTAACTACAGTTAACAGGTTCATGCAGATTGACCATCACAGACCATCTACAGCAGCTACAGCAAAGGCCACCCATTTCTGGAACTAAAGGGACACTACCATTCACTAGCAACAGCAGACGAACCCATGTCCTCATGTACAACCACCACTGAGATTAACGCTACCAAGTTATAAAAGGGTGCTGCAGATCTTTCTGCCATATGGGTGGACACAGACGAGAACTCTACGCTGCTGCTGTATTACTTAGGTTTCCCTCTTTGTTGACCAGGTACTGAGCCCCTCACCACACATCAACAAAAACAACATCTCTCTCCCTTTTCTAAGTAAAAGCTGTTTGACAAAACAGAAGCCCCACGGACCTGAGGTTGTCAAACCAGAGCTATTCCCAGGAGCTGAATTCACAAGATGCAAAGAATTGATTTGAAGTGGCCAAATTGTTTTCCTGAAATAAAAAGAGCACTAACGCTCAGAGAAGACACATTTGTCTGTGTTTACCAATGTTCCCCCAGCCAAGCTGTGATACCTGAACATGAATACACTGCAATTCTGATAAGAAATAGAAAGATTAATGTACTTTAAGTCTAGAGGGAAATCCCTGCAGACATTGTTTTTGAAAAGCTTAGAAATCAGCTTTTTTTTTTTTTTTTCCCTGTGGTTGCCACTATTCCTTAGCAACAAAGCAAGTCTGCTAAACATGGCTCTGCTGTAACACATTCCAGAAATAACTAGCAGGGCTGGCATTGTTTGGACTAACAGGGGAAAACTAATCGGGTCATTTGCTGTGTGCTGGTGCTCTCCACCTGCTGACCACCTGCGCATCCCCAGGACAATCCAAGAAATATCCACGTACACTCACATGTACATGTGTGTTTACCTAAATATACATACACATATTTGAAGAGTGTTTATAAGGGAAGATTTTTCACAACTGTCATGTAGGGGATGGAGACAAAGATGGAGTAGGACAAAATAAAGGCTTTCCTCTGCCTCTAACAGAAGGTAATCAGAATCCTACTGAAGCCCCAGGCGCCTTTTTCTCCCACATAAGAGCTCCAAAAAGGCCAGAAAGAACCTATGTTCCTGTCCTGCAGACAGCATGAGAACCACCCTCTCCCCCAAACTGCAAACTACACTCCCCACAAATGGAGACAACACAGAGAGGAGCTCACGTTGTGTTCCCGCATTTCTCCATCTTTATAACAGTGTGAATGTAGCAGCTCCAAAAATCTGTATGCTAATGCTAAAGCTCCCTTGTTGCAGCAGTGTTTGGAGACTTTTCTCCACACTTTTCAGAGCTTGACAGTGAGATGGGGTTCCAAACCAGAACATATTGTAGTATTCTAGGTGTTTGAACTAACCCACCATGTTTTCGTCATGAAGGACACACAAGCTAAATAAAGAGTTTCTTGCAATCCAGTATCAAGAGCAGGAACTTTTTTCAGTTAAGCAAATTGTCAACATCTTGAATATTTTTTCTGTTCCACACTGGGTAAGGAATTTACACTTAAAATCGTCATGGGGGGGGGGAAAACCCCAGAAAACAACAAATCAACCAATCAAACAAAAAACGAAACCAAAACAACAACAAAAAAACTCCCTAAACAAAACCTCACCTAGGTTGTAGAAAAAAAATAGCTCAAATTGTTATTTTGTCTAATTCAACAAGGAACTTGAATCTATAGCTCCAGCTTCTCACAATGCCTAAATCAAGAGGACATGACATATCCTGGAGAGGGACATTCTTCGTCTTGTGACCAGAAACTTTATCTTGGACCTGAGAAACAGAGATTGGGCAAAATGGCTATGCTTTAGTAAAACAGTATTTTCCTTTCAATGTGAAAGTATTGTCTAACAAAAGTTTGTTGCACTTTGAACATTGAGGCTTGCTTTAATTTATATCTAAGAGGTCAAAGCTTGTGCTAACAGGAGTACTGACCACACAACACTTCACAGGCAAAGACAAAATTACATCAGTGGCAACTGCTTTGCCATCAACTAACTGTATGAAAACTGTAACACTAGACTAGCAAAGAGGCAGGGACAGGAACTGAGAAAACATGCCAAAAAAGTCAAGAGAACGCAGCCAGGCCCAGCCAATGCTTCATCTGTTCTAGCTAAGGCACGATCTGAGGATTTTCTCTCAGTGTTTTCAATGCTGTCTGTGCTGCTGCTAACACACCAGCTTTACACTGAACGGTACCATGGTACACTGAAATAAAGGTCAAAACAAGGAAGAAAATTTAGCAGATTAGGACTTATTTTGATTTGACTTTTAAAGGCATGGGATAAATTGTTTTCTCTTACCTTCAGCCCAATGGAAGTGACTGGAAAGCAGAGAGAAGCGCAGATCACACCTAAGAAAAGTTCAATACATCTGCGCTGCCAGCCAGAAGCTCTGAAGCTTTTCTTGCTTCATTGCTGAGACAACAGCCTCGAGCATGATGGTGCCTCCAGGGCAGAGGGACGCACCTAAAACACAGCGCAGCATGTTGGATGCCTACAGGCTCAGGTGCACCCTAAATTGGCAGCCATGAACCAGTTAACAAATGAATCACCTCATAAATTAAAAGCTAGCTGTTAAAATCTCCTCTTTCGACAGCCTTCAATTACAAAGACTTGCTCTATTCACACGGAAATTAAGCATAAAAATCAGACTTTCAACTGCTAATAAGTTGTAGAAGATGAAGTTACATTAATGTTATGGAATATTACACTTTCTGTTAATTGCTGTTTACTCTCACTGTTTTAAAACCACGAGTTGATATCTAGCAATGTTAAATGCATTTTTGTAAGCAAAAAAAAAAAAGAAGTCAAGATTCAGGCAACTCTTTGGAAGAAAAAACACAGTAAAATAATATATCAGTTCTTTGGTCAAAATCAATGTATGTCTGCTGAAGTGAATGGAGCCACACTGAATTTTACCCATGCTAGAAATCCTCCCCAGTATTGTTTATACCCATAAAAGACAAATCAAGCAAAAAGTGTTTGCAAGTGGCACCAGCAATGACCGAAGGAGATAAGGTTGTAAGGGGCGAGGAAGAGAAAAAGAAGGAAGCTAAAACACTTTTTTATTTAAAAAGAAGAAAATGTTCCACTAAGAATTTAACCTTTTGGTGACCTTTTCTTAATTGAAGCTTTGCCAGTTAGTACCAAAACGCAGTAACTGCCCTGGTGAAAGAACCATTTATATATTTTCTCATATCACATGGAGGGTTATTAACATAAGAAGCATTAACATCTCCTAATGCCTGCTTTTCTGGTCTGATGATTTACTCCTCGGATCGTGTATTTAACTAAGCTGGTGCTCAGCACTCCCATCCCCGTGAATAAAAGTCAAAGCCCTGCAAACCAGACTGTTTACTGTCTTAATCTGCACTGTTTTTTATACCTGTGCTGATTATAGAAATAAACACACATTCTACATCAAGGAAATATAAAGAATACATTGGATCAGTTTCTGTTCTTACCAACACAGCATTTTTTATGGGTTTTAATTTGCTTCAACTAATTTAGAGATTCATGAGATGAAATTCAGGTTCTTCCTCCACAAAGAGGAACACAATTCCTTCTAATGCAATATGATGGTTTTTCAATGAAAATCAGTATTTTGCTTAACTGATCCTTTTCAGTAACACTAAACCGTAATATACACTAGCATAGAATCTCAGAAGATTTGATACTATCAAATTACTGAGTACATTAAATGCTAAAAAGCTACCAAGAGAGGAAAATGACTCTTAATGTTTTATTTTCTTTTTCATGTCATTGAACTGCAGTAGTGCTTCAATTCATTTTTCCAAAGCTTACATACATATCCAGAGGAGCCTGAGGCCAAATTTTGTCACTTACAAAATCTCTAGTATAATTGTCATTGATTTCAAGAGGATCAGATTTTGGATTTACATAATTTTTGTGTATAAAATACTATTTCTGTTTCCAACAAAGTCAATGGGGAATATATTTATGGTAGACTTGGGCTTTATATATGAATCAGATAATAAATGCACATCACGACAAGAAATACAAGATTATCCCTCCTTTTTCCATTTTGAGTTATAACAACTGAGGTCATGAAAATCTGACTTGTCTGAAATACTTCTTTTGGGTATGGTTACAATGAAGAATGGACTATTGCAACCCATCTGTTTCTTTCATAATCTAAGGTAACAATCAGAAATCAACACCTTTGCTTTCTTCTTAAAGGATGACTACTAAAATTCCAAGTATATTTATTATAAATGGAAAACCAGTGCCTGTCAATTTGAGAAAATGGATCAAGTCCTTAACAGGTTACATTTAACCTGGAATACAAGAGCCATGAAAATGTCTCAACTGAACACAAAGGAGATTTTAAAACTAATGGAAATGTAATCAGTGTGCTTTTTTATCCTGCAGGATTCTGTTATATTGCTCCAGACTGCTCCCGCTATCTGCTGTCTCGAAAGCTCAATCTTCTCAAGCAAAAGCTTTGATCTACATGTTCATTGCTAAGTAGTTTCAAGTATTAAAGAATTAATAATCATGCAGTGTATTTCCTCTTGCCTAATTCTGCATGCTGTATGGCTCTTCAGAAAACCAAACATTATCTGTAAGACAAATGGCACCATGGTTATTTCGAACATTTAATTTGGCCATTTTCTAGCAATTCAGTAGTATTTTCAATTATGGTAATGTAATATTGAAAACACTGGTATTGTTTGGCTACCACAGATGATTTTCTGGTACAGCATGAAAGAAATGAAGCCCACCCAGTTGTCCTGGCAAGAGTGAAATGGAATGCTTACTACCCAGCCCACACAATGGAAATAAGCTGCAACTCCAATCTTTTGTTCAGCTGCTGTGGGGCATCTTCTGAACTTTCAAAGCCTCCACACAATGTGTGTTCCATTGATCATTTAACAACTACATAACTACTATAATCTCTCCTGTTTCATCCAGACAGTAGTAGTAAACATTTTTACTCAGGAATATTCTGCACTGTATTCAGTAATTTTTAATTAACTGCATGTGAAAAAAAAAACAGTTGTAATTGCTCTTTCATCCCCTAAAAGATCCAGAATCCTGTAGCAGCATTTCATCCCAACACTGACGAAGTTGAATAGTGGAGTTAATATGGATCATACATCTCTAAAGTACCAAGGTTACTGTAGGAAGCATTCCTACCTGGGCAGCTGGGAAGCTGCTGGTGTCCAAGAAGGTCATCTCACCCTGCCCTGGTATGACTACTTAGGGGCTGCTGAGAAAATCACCACCACCATCTCCATCAAGGTAGGTTTTGAACATGGAGTCCTCCACACAGGAGTAGAGGTACATGAAGACTTGAGCTAAACTCCATGGAGTTGCTCTACACAGCTTGGTAGTCGCAGGCTACATCTGTTAAGCAAGCAGTGTAGCCCAATGGGAATAGTTTTTTATGAAAAACAGTATTGCTAAAGGTCCAGCCACCACTTCATATATGTTTCAGGGTGGCCTACTTGCGGCTGGCTTTACTTTACGGATGGAATAAGATCAAACATTTGGATATGGAGGTGCATTTTCTGCTTTAATTTTATCCAAAAGCAGCCCAGTTCATAAGCACCAGGACTGCCGTGAACGAAAGTATAAGAAGTACAGACAATCGCAGGGATTCGCATCCAAAGCAGATTCCTAAAACAAACTCAAAGGCTAATGCAGATGTACCCTCTGGCTTTCTTTTCAATGGGGTTGACCACTGCAAAGGGCGATGTGAGGTGACAACAGAAGCACGGCCAAGAAAGATGTTTATAGCAGGACTGGAGTGGGTGCTATTTCAGCTTATTCCTCAACAGAAGTAAGGTTGCTGAGTTTGTGCAATGACTGACACTTCCAGGTGCACCTTGAAAATGGAAACTTTCCCCAAATTTACTTTTTATGTACCCCCATAACTATAAATAAACTTAGGTAGTTGTACTAGCTACTGAGCAGGGAGCTGTAGAGCCTGCCAAGCAGTCGACACAGCATGCAGTGATTGCTGCCGCTGGCTACGGAATAGCTGCAACTGTTCTCTCCTTTATTTTTCAGTCATAGCCAAGGGACATATACAGTGCTCACAATGTACATTACTATTGGGGAAAAAAATAAGTTCCCGTCATATTCAAAGGATGAAAAGCAGAATACATAAGAACAAATAACAGAAAGAGTTACTTTAATATAGCCTTTGAATTTCACATTCAAAAGCAATATGCCCTATCCTGCAGCTCTTGATACCCTTGCTAAGCCACTAACACAAGAACAAGAAGACTGGGCCCCAGGATACATATGCAATTAAATATAAACTCTTAAAAACATTGTTGTAGAGGATGCTAGGAGGAATGGTTAATAGCACGGCAGTGACACATGGATGATGCAAATAACCCAGCTATTTAACTGCCTGATCATAACTTGCTGGGGCATGATTCCACTTCTAAATGCCTGATTTTTTTCTGCCAGACACTCTGTATAATAGTTATCCTTGACCTTTACATATCAAAATGCGTGCTAGTTTACTGACTTCTCTAATGTCAACTTCAAAGCTCTCAAAGACAGAACTCCTTTCCAAAGAAGCTAGCATGAATATTTTCACTTTTGAAAATATTCTCTCCTCTCATTAAGTGACAATTATACATACATATGTATAATTTCAACAAAATAAATATGCAAATAGGCAAGACAAAAAGTCTTTAGCTAGTACATACAGGTGATCCATTTGAGACCCTCTAGATTTTTCTAGGATTGGCTGTGGCTTCAGTCACAAGCTGTAATGCTGGCTCAGGATGTAATTAAAGGCTTAATCTCCTCCTAGTCATCTGGGCAGTTGTAATGAAATATGCCAGTTACTCCCTACTCTTGTTCTGGAAAAATGCCCAGCAGATTACAACAGCAACAAAATTAAATTACCCATTCTGTAAGTCCACTTCACAGCATACTCATATTGCCCTTTACCAGTCCTGCATTAAAGCAAGAAATATTAAACTAAAACAGCTTTCCCTGTTTTTCAGATTTCATTACCCTTCAGGAAAAAAGAAAAGTCTTGCTCAGGACTTCGTATGTCATTTTGCTTTTCTGACATGTTGCTTCACACTTTTGTTGGGAAGCAGCAGTAGGAAGAACACATTTTAGCTTTACATGTTAGTGACTAAGCAATATTAACTGCAGACTCTTATCCTTAAAAAAGATAGCAAGGGTATAAAATATTCTTAGAAGCCAGATATCACTCTCCAAATACACCCTTATACCATATGGTTTCGACCATACTGCCAGCTCCTTTTCCTCTTCCTTCTTTCCTGCTCAGTGTACGGCAGGTGCCAGTGACAAGTCTGAGACACATTTGAGTAAAAATGAGGCTGAGACAAAATTAAAGCTACAGGTCAAAAATGACAAAGTGAGTGAGAAAAAGGTAAACAGCAGTAGTCTGCTGGCTTCTGAAACTGTTCAACAGCTCAGCTGAACCCAGGAAAATCACATCTTACACACAAACATAAATGCTTTTACTGGCCTAGACTAAAAAGTTTTCAGTCATAACCTGATGTGATAGATCTGGCAAGGTCCAGAGTCCCATCAATACCAAATGCTGCAACTGCCTCAACAAAACATCCCCACCTCTCTGAAGCATTGTAGTGAAGATTCACCTCTTTTTACACTAACCAGAATGCGTGGTTTTTGGCCCCACTGACGATCTCTGAATAGATGTAGGAGACAAGTCTTGGTGTTCTTTGTGTAAAAGAGTACATGGGTCAGGCCAAAATTTAGGTGCATATCGAAAATCCATTCTGCACTAACACGACACAACACTGCCTTTCCTCCAGTAACTCCAAGAACAGAATAAGTGAGCTATACGCAGCTGGTTTTATTACGAAAAGCTGGAAGACAATCATAAATGCAATAAAAATCTAAATACTAGTGGTATTGATTAAGTCTATTTATGGATCGGGGGGGTTGCATTGTTTGTGATCCTGGGAAAGGAGGTCCAGCAGAGTATGTACAATATCACTTGTTATTTTAAGGGATTGAACCTAATGACCATTTCATTTTTTATATTCTTCATTAAGGACTAAGTTATGCTTTCCATTAGCTTAAGAGAAGTATGAAATAAAATTATTTCCTTTGTTCTGAATTTACAAAAGATCAGAAACCACACTGTTTCAAAAACTATTCTAATAACACATTTACGCAGTAACAGGCTCATGTAAAGCCCTTGCCCCAAACACTTCAACTCTTCGGAAGACAACAGAGGGAGACACATAGCATTTGTACTCTAATCTAGAACAGCCACTGTCTCACAGCCCGTCCTCAAAGCCATTACAAAGTGCCAGAGCGGAGGGAAGTCAATAAGAAACAGATGGACCTGTATTTCTGTTGTAAACCATTCACACAGGACAAGCTTTTCAGCAACGCTCAACTCACACAAGCCCTGCTGTTAACACAGAACCAGACTGCAGCACTCAGACACATACAACACTACACCAAAAACTCCAGAATCAAATGAAGAAGTTACTTCATCTGTTAACAAATCATCATACATATTTACATTCTAAGTCTGGTCTTTCCCCTTTTCACAAAGCTATTACAAGAAACTTTAGACAGCACAGTGTTTGCAGATTTGAATCCCATGGCACGATTTTAAACAGCAGAACAAAACCCTAGTGTTTACATTTAGATCTTTGTAGATGCTTTTATGTGACAAAGATGCCCAACCTAGATGACTCATTTCTTATAAAAGCAGACAAATGTGAATACTCATGTATTGAAATGACAATCATTAAGCTGACATATACCAAGATACATAAACCAAATGAATGCCTTAATGAGAATGGGAATTACCCTTTCTTTTGTGGGTTTTTATTCCACTCCTGCTCAGCCTCAACCAAAATGACTTTGACGACGTTATTAAAAATCAGGTTCTTACAGAAAATGCGCTGAGAATGTCTCAAGGCAGCTATTCCATATCCTGGAGTAAGGGCCAAATTATCTTGTTGCAAAATGGTTGCTTCTACAACCAATAAAAGTGACTGTGGGGCTGATGCAACAAACAGAAGTTATGGAGAAGCTTCCAAGCAATTCATGTTTAATTTAGGAATTTGGACAGTTTGACACTTGATTAAACCTGAATTTCCAAATTAAACAATCTAAAGAGCATTAAATTAATAACAGCATTATATCTTGCCACTGACATAACAACTCCCAGTGCCTCCCTGGGTGTTGTTAGGCACCAGCAATTGATCAGAAGTCCTGACAAAGCTCAGAGACAACTCTCCCCAGACTGATTAAATGCAGGTGCTTTTCACATCTTGTTTTCAGAGTCTGCACAAGCCTACCGCGCATCACAGCTGAGACCCATTGCGCTACTCTTCTGCAGATCATTCTAAATAACCTCACTGATCATTCCGGGGGCAAAGCTTTGGTTTTTTGATCCCTGACACTCTGCCCCAGCTGAATTTTGCATTTATCCCATATGCAACTAACTATTTGAAAACGTATGCAAGTGCTCAAAAAGGCAACGTCTAGCAGCAGATGTCCAGCGTTCCAAATGATATAATGCTCAAGCCGGAGCTGGGGAAGCCAACAGACAGGTGTTCCTACTCCTCTGTGCTGCCAAGTCTGCCCCATTAACGCAACGAGGCTGAAGGCCATCAGTGCAACAGTCAAAACTTCATCGCCAAATGTGCCTCTGTTCTAAATAACTCTCACCAGCTGGTTACTACTTATCCCCTGATGGTGTCTGGGCATGTTCCCTCCAAAAAGGCAATGAAGCTCTTCCGATGTTGTGTGAAAAGCTGAGTCTCTCCCTTCCTTGAATCATGAACACATGATCCACCTACAAAAAGTTCACAGAGCACCAAAAACGAAATGCTCAACAACTCACTTTCTACTGCTTCTGCAAATGTGTTTATCTGACTTGTAACCAAAGGATGATAAGCCATGTTTTATCAACTTCCTCAAATTGAGTGAGGCTTCTTCAAAAACCTAAAAAACGGGATTTTTTTACTGTTAGGCTTGATCATCTTAAAGGTCTTTCCCCATGTAAACTATTCTATAATTCTGTTGTGTTGTTTTTTTTTTTAAGGGAACTTATAGGTTTAACTGTGTTTTTGTAACTCTGCTGGAGTTCCTGCTTCTGTGGGAAAAAAAGAAAACCTGGGCATGGGCTCAATTTAAAAATCAGCATTTGAGTTTGCTGCATATTTCAGGGAGGGACTTGGCTAAAAACATTCAGTCCTGAGTTAGGGAACAGTAAGTGCCAGGGCAGGAATGCAGAAAAGTGATCTAGGAGTGTAAACACCAAACCTTGGTCACATACACAACTTTTGTTACTAGGAACTTCAACACACACTTCACCTGTTTCGTTCTTTCTTATCCAAGCATCCAGACTGACCTTGAGTGATGAAAAGAGATTATTCCAAATATGAGGTAGTGCTCTGAGTCAAAATAGAAGCAACTCTTACATTTTTAGCAATGTTGCTAAGACATCTGTGAATTATTAAGAGGGAAAAAAGAAAAGCTAATTTATTTTTATGATCTCTGTTTACTCTTTGCACCTTACCCACACAGTGCTTTATCTCATCTAACAGAAAAACGCTACTTAGCTTCCAGCCTCTCACAGGTATGCCTGAATTTTGTTTAGAAATCACAAAGCAGGAGAATTGTCTTTTTATCAGAGTAGTGTATTGGGACTCAAGAAACCGAGGCTCTCTCCCTATACTAACAGAAATTCTTTTTGACATTTGGCAAAATTCTTTATTCCTCCTTACTTCAGAAAAGAGTGTTACTGTTCTGTCATCCTGTGTGAATAGCGAAACCTCATCTGAAAAAAAGAGATACCATTTCCTTTTCACTACCCATCATCTTGCCTATAGATACCACAGTCTCTGCAGGATTGGGACTTTTCCCCACTATGGGTTTATATAATGTCTGGGATACAATAGGGCTTTGGTACAGCTCAAAACCTCTAGACACTACTGGAATACTAATATTAGTTCAACTCTTACCAGTGAGAAGCCAAAATTACTGAGAGAAAATAACCTGTGAAAGCTTCAAAATCCAGTCCTGCAGTCCTCGTACTGACAAAACTCTTCCTGCTACCAAGATGTCAGGCTTCAGCCATAAATAAGAAAGGCATTATTTTATCAACCAAGCTGTTAATGCCTTTTCAGTAACAAATGTAGAGGTGGAGCCTCTGGAAACACATCTGTGACAAAAAAGGGATCTAAAACCCTACCTCACTGAGAAATTCAGGTTTTTCATTATTCAAACCAGAGGATTCCATATGAAGGCAACTGCAAAGGAGAGAGCTTAATTTATCCCACATTAAGATTCAAATTGTTCAGAGTTAGACTATCACTGATTTAACTCCACTCTATAAGGTATCATGGCCTATGATTTAATTGGCCAATTACTTATCCCTGATGAGAAATTGGTAAGAATGCTGTGCCTCATACATGAAGCAGTGGTTGCAGTAAAGGATAAAATGTGCAAGCCTAAATCAGAGCATTTTATCAATCATTTGCAAAGCTGACAGCTTTAATGGGTTTGGAATAAGGAATATATTGGCATTTCATTATTTGTCACAAACTAATAGAAAGCCCTATTAAAGTTATGTAAATTCTTTGTCCAGCATAAACAAATGATGATCCATATTCATACTAACTCCGGGAGGAATAAAACACAGACATTACTTCATTAGTTGGTTGGGTTTTTTAGCTAATACTTCACACACAGCATGGGGAATTTATTTTTGTAAAGGCCCAACTACGCTTCCCAGTTTTTTGTTCAATGTGCTCAGGAAAATCAGATTTCCCTTAGACTTGAAAGTCAAGCCATGGTCAAGATGCTGCTATTTGCAGCAGATAATGAGCTCTTTGTCCATCATCATTCTCTGAGTGCCTGGAACATGGGGACAAATTTATTGATGTCTGAATGAAAAGCTTCAGGGATGACTGGTAAACAGAGAAGATGCACATTTTGCAAGGAAGAAAAGCATGTTTCAGTTTTTATGCCATTTTCTGTCAGTTCATCCTACTCCCAAAAGATACAGTTCAGATAGAGGTTATTGCACAGGTACTTCTAGTGTGCTGAAAGGCCTCATACAGGACCACTGCATAGGATTAGGCTGGGTGAAGCCCACATTTTGTGTATAAGTGGGAGATGCAAATGACAAGACCACTAACAGAAAGAACACTGGAATATACATGTCCACAAATGAACAGTGATGCACTATAACACACCCTTTGGAGCAGTAAGTTCATTCAGTACATGCTGACACTCTTCATGGCAAAATGTATTTTGCTCCATACACTCTAAAACCTTTTGTTCTCATTTCTGTGTCTATCCAATTTATCTCCTTAAGGGATAAGGACATTTCTATCTTTTATAATACACAATACAATGTCTGAGCAATTCAGACTCCATGAGGAGTTCATTGCTCATACACTTTTGGGGGAAGTGTCACCATCAACTATGACACGCAGAACAAGATAAGGCCCCTGCTCTTCATTCCATAGAAGGTGAGCAGGGGACAGGGGATTTCCAATGTCCAGGCAATGCCAAGCTAGCAAAAGATTCACGTTAAGTTTTGTTCCTTGCTTTTACCACAGGCTTCTGATGGTGATGGGTCATCTCATTTATGGTGCCTGAATAGAAAGGCATTGTCTTTTCTAAACCCAAAGGGAAGGATCTGCAAGTACAAGCAGCTTTGCTGCTTTATCACTGAAGGGAAATACACAACACTTCAGGATTGAGTGCTCACAATACCTTACATCAGTTTCTGTGAGAGCAAAGAGGGAGAACTTGGGCTCTGATTTACCTTATTTTTCAGCTGTCATATCTGCAAACATTTCCATTACAGGCAACAAAAAATAATAACCCTTAATATTCTGGGAATTCACAGCTTAAGCTTAGATGTCCTTGATGCTTAGCTCCCGATGATTAGCTCTATCCTGCAGTGCATGTTTTTTAGGATCCTGGTCGAAAGAGGTGATACTATTGGAAATTATTATGTACAGGAGATATTCCAAGAAAAACTGCTAAGGGAGGAAAGCCTTACAGAGGTCCTCTACACAGAGACACAAAAGATGTTAAGTGAAATGAGGCTTTTAGCCAGGCACCTTTGGCTTGTTCAGTTCATGGAGAAGGAAAGTCTGAAAACTTACCAAGCTCTAGACTGGTAGTGATCCTTGTGTGTCTACAGCTGGTCAGCCACCTCACCATCTTCCAGCACATGCCCTTCTTGACTATGCAAGAGAAGTCCCCAGAGACTGACAAAGAGTGTTCAAGGCTTGTCAACTTTATTTAGCTAAACTGCCATAACCCCACTGCGCTGGCATCCAGGAAAAGAGCACTGAGCCATGTGGGTTCAAACGAACTTGGGATGTGGTCCGTTTTCTTCTTTAAATGAGGGAGCCCAATTTAAAAGTCCACTGTGTTCAGCGGAGGATCTCCAAAGGCCTTGGAGCAGACCCTTAATCACAAAACACATCTTGAAAAAAAAAATAAAATTTCCAAGTGTTGTGCTTATGGGATTTCCACATTATCAAACTATTAAGGTGAAGTGGTGTCTAGGGAGGAGGCAGCATTCGAAAATTGCATACTGACAGTACTTCTAAAAATTTCTGCTACTACTGTGGAGGGTATGAATCTTATTACACTTGATAGTTTTCCTGCATATAAATGAAAGAAACCATTGAGAGGAATCAATGAGCTGAATGGAAGTGGTTTTTTCTTCTTAATCATCTTCCAATTTGGTGTTTTCTGAAAGTTATTCTTGTCTCTTTCTTCCTATTATCCTTAAGTGCCTGAAATTCTCTTTGATGGAAGACAGCTGCAGCCTACTGAAGTTGACAAGCCTTGGAAAAATGCATCTGACAACCAAACTGTGGAAAGATGCATCTCTAATGGCTTCTTTCAGCACAAAAGGAATCAGTGCAGCAAGGTAGGAGCTCTTGCTCAGCTGCTGCTTTCTGACACTTTGATGGCTGCTTGCAAGGTGATCTAGCCTGAAGGCATGCCAGGGAGGCCTCCAATCTTGTCAGATCCCATAAATGAAGCAGGACTGGAATTGGTCAGTATTTGGGTGGAAAGCTAAATTTTGCAGGAGATAATGTGGAAGATTCAGTAGATGGCAGTCTTACCTCAGAGTCAGGACTGAGGAGACAAGTGTGATATTGTGGGCTAGGGGTGCCATCTTTTAGAAGTGCAAAAATCAGGTACCAGGCCGAAAAAACCCTAAGGGACATTTGAGAGATCATGACCAAATGTTAATGTTTCACTGAGAAATTACACTTGGCCAGCCTGCAGACGTTCTCTCACAGTTTCAAAGGAATGCTCTTGTGAAGGCATGACATGCTGTTTAAAGTCTCCTATCTCCCACTCCAGAGATTGCTCAGCTAATGAAAAGTGATTTAGTGTCCATGTGTCTGAGTCCAGAATTTCACTGTACAAGTCACTGAATATAGTGTCAGATGGGCAGCAGATGTCACAGGAGTGACACTGAAGTATGGATTTTTTTACGTTTCAGTGTTCAATCTTTCTCATATTACACAGCTAAGAGATGACTAAGCTGTGACTTTGACCATGTAATCAGAAGGGAGAGAGGTAGAAGAATCTCACTTACATCCCTGTGTAATTTATCCTGGCCTGCGGTCCTGAGCAGGTGGGAGATAAAAAGCTTCATCTTGTGCTACATCATGCATTTAAGGGTTGGACTTGATGATCTCTGAGGTCTTTTCCAACCCAATTGATTCTATGTCCTGGTTAGCTAGCAAAGTTCAACCAGTGTCAGTCATGAGCTGTCTGGAGCAACAGCTACACTCCACACCCAATTTTTAATGAAAGAAGCAAACTTACATCAAGAATCGTTGTCTCTCTAATTTTCCTATCTTCATTGGCCAGACATAATGCAGTATTATATCGAGTTCAAGGCAACTGTCCTTGTGGGCCGTACAATACTTTCAATCACCTGGTCTTAAACATGAAATGACTTTGAGCTGCTGTCCAGCAGTTGTTTGTACACAAACAACTGGATGCTTTCCCCACATCGAACTCCAAGCAATTTTAATAGTTCTGGATCAAGGTCTTTTGATGTGTTTACCAAGGTCGGTGATCTCTGTCACCCTCCTTTTCTTGTCAGAGGGTTGTAGAGATTTAATCCCTGCAGCTCCAGCTCAGAGAGTTTGGAAAAACTACAAGCTAGGAAGATTTTTTTTTTTGCCAGCATTAACATATAACAAATACCTTTTTCTTTCTGGACCTATCATATAATGTCAACCTCATTTCACACCAATTTTTCCCCCAATACAGGATAAAAAAGAAGTGTTGATGTACATGAGTTGATACATTCATAAATACAATCATGAACAAAATGCAGTGGCACTGACTTAGGAAAAGCATGCATAGGTACGTAACTTTACTTAATGTCTGCACATGTATTTATGTGTTTAAATACATGCACAGTATCTTTTTTCAAAATTTGTGCACTTAGTTGTTTAGATTTTTTTCATTTTTTTTTCTCCAAGAGAAAAGAAAACAAGATATTGAACAACAATCAACAAAGACAATCTGAAAGGGCATAAACAAACACACTTAAAAGCAGCCCTACCAGGGCAAGAAAATTACTATTTTAACCCTTTGAAGAATTTCATCCTATTCCAGAGGAATTTCACCCCATTCCATCACAGGTTTGATTTACTGTACCAAGCAATCAACTAGTCTTTGGTACATGGGATCTGTACCCAATGAAGAAAAGGCTTCCATAAGTGGTTTACTGAAGTTGACTCTTGCCTCTTTGCTAGCAATTTATGACATTCTCAGTGTATCACTGACAAAGTACTCAGAAAACCTCAGCTAACAAAAATAACAGCAAATGGTGCTGGTTAAATGATCAGCATATGACTGGAATGAGGAAACAGTCAAGAAAACTGCATTCTTGTTCACGTGTGGGGCCACCTGCAAACTATGTGTGCATATAATTATGTCAGGACCCAGCAGCCCTGTCTTTCAAAAATACACTCCAGTGTCATTAGGAACTTGTGAGTCCCAGACTCCTCTTTGAAAATGATGCTGCACTGCTTTTGATAAGCCTCTTTATCTCTTTGCTGCAGTTTAACAAGCTGTAAATGGAGAGAATATTATTTATCTACCTTAAGGGAAGGTTAGGATTCTTAACTACATAATAGACCATAAGTGCTATCATCAAATAAACCCTTTAACTGAAAAAAACTATGATGTTCATTTCAAGGAGTTTCAGCCATTTTTTGATTTAATTCTTACAAAGGCAGAAAAAATTTAACCCATTAGAAGCAGGAAAGAAAGATGGAAAGGAAACGCTTCTCAGTCATTATTTTTCAATGCAAAAAAAGAAAGGGATAAAAGTTCTGCAGAGCTGGCATGGATTGCAAGGGAGGGCCATTGCTAATGGTATCAGTGCAGCATTAAGTCCTAACATATCTACGGCTGTACGTACAATCAAGTACAATGCCTTCTCAATGAGAACAAAAAGTCCTCTACCTAGGTTTTCTCATAAAACAGAGAGCTTGTGTTCTGTGACATTTTACATTTCTCAGCTTTAAACGAACTACTGTTCACTCTTCCTGCTTTTGGCTAGCAATCAGAATGGAGCAATATTCTCCTCCTGTTTTCACTATAAGTCAACCTTGGTGACCTAGCTGCCTCCTAACAAAAATCTTGATTGAACAAAGAAACCATTTTTCATCCATTTCACATAATGCAGCACTGGAAATGTTTTATTATTATGAAAGCCCTGGAAATGTTTTATTACTCCATATTGCTTGTCACATGGAGCTTTTCAGCAGCACTTTATTTGTCCTCCATCCATTTCTGCACAGTATCTTTATTATCATCCAGGTCCAGGAGGCCAGGAACTTGCTGCTATTAAAATGTGAGAACACATTTTGAACTGCTTAGTGCCCATGGCAACCTGCAAACTCAACTGCAGCAAGAAGTCCATTGTCTGGATATGCAGACCTAGGCAGCTGGGCTCAGCAGGGAACTAGCACCCAAAGCAATACCTGCCCTAAGGCACACATTTCTCAGGCAGGTGAATTCCTGATAACTAGGTACAAAATCTTGCTGGATTTTTTTAACAAGTACTGCAAATGTGCAGGTGTATTCCATCACCTAAGAGTTGCAGCTTAGAACAACTGCTTATTTTCAAAATTCAAAGATACAACCAAATTTGCTTTGCAAAAGGCACACAAAATTTCCAGAGGAAAATAGTTTGAAAGAATCTCAGTGAGCTCCTATATGCAGCAAAACCAAGGGTATCTAGAAGGATCTCTATCACTGTTATTTCTGTATAGTCACTCTTATTTCCAGCAGAAATCAGGAATTACATCTGAAAACAATACCACCTGGGGCATTCCTTGCCCCAATATACATTTCATATGTATACTGTGTTCAGTGAAAATTGTGTTCATTTCAACTTTTGAATATATTTTCAAACTAACTACAGTGATATGTAGCTCTGTCCAGCTCGACCTACTCTGATTTTGCCTTCTTATTTGAATCAATAACTACCTTATTTATCAAACTGTTTCCACAATACTAATATGAAAAAATGGCATCATATTAACTCTGAGAGATGTTCACTTCAGTGTAACATCATACACAATCCCCTCCGCAGTTTACGTATTTTGAGAAAGCCTATCTTACAAACCAGTGAAAAGGATTTACAAGCAGATTAAAGGATAAAACTGCCAAATGCACTAAAATACATGGTCGATATGCTGCTAACCACAAATCCATAACTGTTTTGCTGATAAAGCATTGCCTAAGCTTCAGTTTGTTCAGATTGCTGCTTCAGATGCTCATGACACGATCAGCAAAATGAAGAGAAGAAGTTCTGCTATTTCTAGAAGAGATGTGTTGGCTTGCAGTCATGTCTATATAACTGATTTTCAAATTCCTCTGTAGAGCTTTGAAGTGATTACAGGAAACCAGAATGGAATTTTTCCCTTTTCATTTTCTTCAGCACCCCTACTTATGGAAATTGTTTTGATTTATAGTATAGGTCTCACAGTTTTAGAGATTAATTCCTCCTTCTTCCACCTAGAACTGTGTGCTCCTGAAACACCGACTACTAGCTGAGCCTCCTGCCCAAGAGCAAAATGACCACGCTGAAGTGCTGCTTTGCTCACAGGAGTTGCAAAATCTCCACCTTTAGAGGTTTGTACGACTCAACAAGGCAAATCCACGGTTAATCTCTAAGCTGAAGGTGACCTCCAGAAATCCCTTTTGTGCCCAGTTTATATGATTCTATGACTTTGTACTTGGTCAGTGATTAAAATGTAGAAGGCTCCTGGAACCACTATGTCTAGAGTACACCTTTCCTACTGGTGAGTCTTCAGTGAATATTTGAAATGGAAGACTTTACGAGGATATGTTTGGAATCCTTTGCTGTCTCATACTCTCAGAGGAATACTATCTTGTGATGTTAGAAGAATGTATGCAGAAGGAAGAAATGTGAGAGACAACACTTCCTCCACGCTGACCAGGGCTAAGAAAATGATCTTCAGTGAGCAAAGTAAGACAAAACTGTACAAATGATTAAGAGACAGACCTATAGTAATTAAAAAGTCCCCTCCTTCACCATAAGCTCTTTCTCTGGCAGAAGGTAGCTGAATGAAGGCTTAGAAGAACTTCCAAAAATCCTTCTAGTACTCTGCATTCTTCATATATGTAACATACAGAGTTTATAGGACTATCAATCTTTGACATTATAGCAACCTATTTCTTTAAAAGGACATTAAGAAAAGCCAGAGCTCACAAATACTCTTAATACAGACCCAAACATGAATATAAAATAATTCAACTTTAAAAATCACCCCAGAACACCAATATGTATGTGCTAAAAAATGACAAGAAGTACCTCAAATACACTGAAACCAAGGTAAAACAATAGATTATTCAGCATACTGGACTCTCCTAAAAGTCTAGGCTATTAATTTCTACTCTAGCCTTACATTTGAGTACCAAACATTCACTTAAGGAAACAGTCTACAAATATTCCTACATGCGATCACCTCAATCTCTAGACAAAAGTAAGCATTTAATATTTAAACATAAATTTATGCATGAAACTCATGTCAATTGCACAAAGGCTGCTCAAGAAAGCATCCATATTGTAGCAACCATTAAAACTTGGTCTATGTTAACCATCCCACCCATTGTGTAAGCAAAATAAGTAAAACGACAAAAAAAGTTTCACTTTTAAATAGTTAGAATTGAGTATGCAGATATTATTGTTCAAGTTAAGCACAGCTCTTGAAGCATAAATCATGCTAACAGAATACTGACACTTTGATTTCTCTCTGGAGTATAATCTAGTTAGAAAGACATTGCTAGAAGGTAACAGTTGTGCCAAGGTACCATTTGATACCTAAATAATTGATTTGAAAGTCTTGTTAGTTGATGACTGACCATAAAAGCATTCTGTGTATTGGCAAAAATAGTTCAAAACAGATCAGACACATACAAGAGTTCTCATTAGCAATCTGTTTTTTCTGTCCCACCAGATGGGGCAAACATTCTTTCATGCTTAAATGTACTTCATCTGAAGAAATCAAAGAACAGCACTTTCTTTTGCAGTGCTAAAGGAAAAGAATATATAAAGGAATATAAAGGAAGTCAATTCTTAAAGCAAGCTACACTGAGAGCTTTTCTCTGGAGTTAGCTCCTCATAAGAACCATACATACATAATTGTGTAGTCTACCGATTTTTAATCTTTCACCATTTGCAGACCTCCCCCAGGTGTTTTCCAATGGAGATGAGTCTGTGTTTCAAACAATTTTAAGCCTCCTGAAGCAAACTTACTTTACTTTTATCTCTGCTGTAGAACACTTAGGAAGTAGCTTAGGGGTACCCAGGGATCTGCAGACTGTGAGCTCCATGACTACAATGCTGCCACCATGAGCCTACTCATACTGGCATGGGCATGTTTTTGAGTAGGGAACCTTCAGCTAGAAATTGAACTCTGTTTTCCTTGTGGAAACAATTACACAAGTCTCCCTCAACACACCTCTCAGCTGTTGAGGATAGTACTAACTAAGTCTCATAGGTCTCAGTTAGTTTTTGGAGATTTTTGAAATAAAAGAAAACCAACTCTGATCAAATTTATCTGCCTTACTGTATATCTCACATCTCAGCATTTTAATATGTATGATCTTAAAAAAAGAACATAACGGTCACTACAAATTTCAGAGAAAACATTCACTCATGTATTTCAAAAAAATATTCTCTATTATATACAGAAGTGCTTAAAAGCTTTTGCCCCAGCTATTTCTACTTCTTTGTTCCTCTTTAAAATATGATCCTCACATCATATCCTGGGCAGGCATCTCACGTGGCCATGGATCTGAATCAAAACAAGTCAAAGACAAATCACTAGTCATTTCCAAACTGAGGACTCTTCTTCCAGTAGTGTCCCCTCAAGAACTGGGAACACTGAGTTATGCTGAAGGTGAGAAGAACTGCAGTCCTTTCACTGTTCCTGGCCAGCAGTATTAAAACAGACACCATCTTAGCATTTCAAACTTGCGTTCAGAGCATGAATGCTACAGAAGTGACAGGGCACTTGCTAAGTCAGCTCAAAAAAGTAAGTCTGCTTCAGAAGACACTTCAAGTTCACGCCAAGAAACATTCTAATTGTTAAAAGTTTTCTTTTTTTTTCTAAGTTGAGTCTAGAAAAAGATAAAAAGGACAAAATTTGATAGGCCTGCACATAGGTTACATTCTTTCTTTGGTGACATTCATGCAAAATCAATTCAAGTTTACTTAATGAAAATACAATGTCAGTTCGTTCAGCTATCAACTGCAAGATCAGGTTTTCACAAGTGTTCACTACCTACGAAAGTGTTCATGCACTGCTTACAAGACCAAAACCACCTTTTACATACGCAAATAAACACTTGGCTGCACATCCTGAGGGCTGCTGTCGGCTTGCAGGCACCATAATCACACATACTTATTCAAATGTGAGTTTGCTTTCTTGCAGCCATAAGCATAACTTTGCCAGAAAACCTTTACTGTTCGTCAGCCAGATACTAAGTGGTTCTCCCTCCCAGGGACTGCAGGACAAGTATCTTCTGTCCCATCTTTTGACAGAGGGCTGTAATGACAAATGCCTATTTAAAGTTTTGCCTTATTTTAGAAGTTACACTGGATATAATCAGTATATATTGATGCTACTGATATACCATGTTGCTACATAGTCCTATAAGAACCGATGCCTTTCATGGCTTGCTGTTTCCACGAACAATTACATAAACTTACATATTTGTAAGGAGTTTCTTTAAAAATTATGACACTTGGCTTAAAGTCAAAATTTGCCCCAACTGTGCATAAACTTAATTTTTATCCCATTATTTATTTATGCAGAATTTCTAAGATGATCTAGTCTTTACTATTTATTATTACTTATTACACATCTGACAGAGCAGAGATGAGAGCCCTGTTTAATTTGCTGACATCTCAGCCCTTCAAACTCACAACCTTGAAAAATGAGACAGAGAGCTGGAAGAAGACCTTAAAAAAGTTTATTATACAGACTAGAAAAAGGCTCATAATCATCAAAAACTCCTAAACATTGCACAGAAATAGTAGGGCCAATTTTGGTGTCAGACTTAGATGCTACTGTGTTGTCACTTAACCTTAAAGTTGTCCTGTGTTTTCAGTACTGAAAAGTCTAGAACTATGATGTCAAAAAAAGCTTCAAAATTTCATTTTAGTTTGTTCATAAATTATTAAAAATATACAGAAGCAGAAAAACTACCAAATACAAGAGCAAAATTCTGAAGTGCAATACCTACTTCTAAAGATCTTCTCAACAGAACATGCTTTTCAACTTCAGCAAGTGTTTTACAAAATTTATTCTAATATATTGATTTTTCAGGCCACAGCTGTTGTCCTTTGGACTTCATTCACAGCTGTCTCTTCTTTTTCTTGTAATCAATGCAACTAAAGCTACTGCAATATTTACTTCTGCCAATTTAGTTCACACAAGTGTGTTTGACTTTTTCTTTCTTCTTGGTAAAAACATTTTATTTCTAGCTTGACTTCAAAGTTGAATCAAAACTTTCTGCCTGTATCTCTCATGACTACTTACTGTATATTACTTTGACATCCTCCAAACATGGCATTAAATTCAAAGCATCGGAGCAAGCCCAACGCAACCAGGACATCGTTGTACATGTGCATGTTAAACAAAGCTGTCATAAATGTCACTGCACCAGGACTCCTGGACTCGACTGAATTATTGTAATGAGTTCAGTATCAATCAAACATGCTCATCTTGTCAGAAATAAAGCCTAGTTTCTGACTTTTAAAAATAGCTATTAACGTCAATTGTGATTTGAAGTCAATCACACCAGGAGGGCTGTGGTTGGATCTTGAAAATTATAAGTATGACATGACAGATGGTAATTGGAGGCTTTTGTTACTTGTGCAGCAGCACCATCAGCTACTCTACTCCCAGTATATACAAAGAGAAACACAAGCAAGGCTTTGGGTCAACATTTCATACCGAGATGAGCCACACATAGCAGTGAAGGTCTATAATAAATCCCCAAAACAGCCCTGTAAGGGAATACCCCCACTAAAACCTGTCTACATGGGAAATCAGCACTAGCTGCACCCATGTAAAAACCACTTTATCCAAATAACATGGAGAAAAAAGTCAGGCAAACAACTCTTTCCTTACATCTAGCCTTGTACTTTATATACCAAGTGGGTATTTTTACTGAAGGTGCCTCTGGGAAGGACCAAGACTAAAAAGCTTTCTGTCTTCAGACATAAACCAACAACATAATTGAAAAGGCGTTTCACAGAGATGGCCAAACAGTACCCCTGAACAATGTGCTCTTTAAGGCATAAACATGACTTGCAAGCAGGTTAGAGAAAAGAAACACATGCCTAAAATCACTCTAGCTGCATTATAAAAACACTGAACAGATTTTTGGCACAGGACAATAAACTAAATTTATATTTCATCACAGACTGCTGTACATCTTAAAAGGAAAGGGGGGGCAGGGGTAATGAGTCTTTTCAAGGGGACACACAAAAACACAGGGTCTTGTCACTGAACCAGCATCTACTACAGAAATCACCCAAATATACCAAGATACAGCAACCCTCTCTCTGCTGCAAGCCAACACACTGTTCCTGACAGAAGTCTGTCAGGCACTACTGTAAAGGAAAGTGGCAATCAATGCATTACTCCCTATAACAAGAATGCACCTTGTGATATATAACTGGCATTTCTTCTGGCTCCCCTATCACAGATGCTGCTGTCTTAGGAGAATGACAAGGCGATTCTCCATCAGACTGTTGCCTCCTCCCTGTCTCCCCTCATGTGACAATCATTGCTGTCATGAATGTCCCACTAAAATTGATGCTCAGCTTCTACCTCTGCTAATACCCTACTCACAGCCTTGCAACTCCAGAAAAGCACCAAGGAGGAAAAGTCAAATCTTTTTACCAAGCTTCTAGCCTCAACGGTGTTCCCTTTTTACACCTTATGGCGAGATAATAATTTTCACTGTCTGTACTTCTGTTATTTGGTTTTCATTTTGCCCATTGATCTATGTACAATGGCTTGTAAAGTTCATAGGCATGTAAAAAAAATTATCTACAAAGCAGTCTTTCCAGAACTCCAGAAATGAAAAGTCAGCCTGTTCAGGTCTTGAGGCTTAGCTCTCTCTTAAATTCCCAATGATCTACAATGCATGCAGAACTAACACAACCCAGCTTAGAATTCCCCAACAGCACATCAGAAGTTTTTCCTCTTACTCAGGCAGATGCAGTTGAGAGGCACGTCTACCACTCATCCCTACGTGAGGCATTTCAAGCACTGCCAATACTTATTTTTGCATTCTCTGAAACTCTCAGTGAGACTGTCTGCCTTGATCTTACAGATCTTGTGTGAAGCACAGCACAAGGTTGTAATTCAAGGCAGATACTGCACAGTTGTTTAAGTCTACTCATTAGTGTCCATCATGTGCTCTTCTCATCCTCAAAAGATGCACTACAACACTACAGCTGCTTAAGTGGTAAATAAACAATTCTCTGTCATCCAAGTGTCCAGGATAATACTCTTTGGTCGTTGGTACCAAGAGATAAGCAAAGCTTCCTGGAAAAAGTGGTGGAACACAGAGATCATTAAAGCAAGGAAAGGTCAGTAAACAACTTGCTTTTCCTCAGACAAAACAGGTGAGAACACATAATTCTATTTTCTACATCTGTTTTTTATCTTCAGTTTTCCAAGTGAACCCACACCAAGCTTGCACAGAAGTCAGCAACAGAGAGCGTGATCCACGTTTATGAACTGCATAGCCCATATAGGAGAACAAGGAAAGGGACTGGCCTGAAGCCAGTGTGACTGAGGACCTCAGGAGCCTGAAGATTATCAGCCTTTCTTTGAATTCCAAGCCTATCACAACAGATGACCTGAATTACGACTACTCTGTTTTCCTTTTCGTGTCTTTTTTTCACTGCTTGGGGAACTGTACGGGCAAAGACAAAAAAAATCCCCAGATTCAACTCTTTGTCTGGAATTTCTGGACACTGAACAGCCCTGGTCAGAGGACTAGCTCATAACTAAAATGCACTTGACAACTGTAGGTGCCCACATCAACCGTACGAGACCCACCCTATAAATGAAACATTCCAACGTGCTGTATGTTGAACACAACTAGAAGCAAGTAGAACTGCTGGACGTGTGCAGGCGATGACTGGCAGTACATTTAGAGGCACGCTCCTTCTTACTGGCTGACGTGGAGCAGATGCACTGAAGATTCATCTCTCAATGTTTATACTTCACTTGTAAAGGTTGAGGGAGAGACCTTGAAAAACACTAACTACTTTGAAAAGGGAAAAGTCAGTCAGTTGTTTATTCCTAGAGAAAGATGCTCATCCATCTAGCTAGAAAGATTATCTAGCCTACTCTGTTTCTCATCCCACCTTATACTAAATTCTGACTGTAAATTCAGTAGGTTACCAGATCAAAGCTCCAGCCATGAGAGTGCCTAAGATCTACAATTAAATTTCCTAACCAAATCAGGCTTCCTTCCATAAAACATACAAGTAACTTCCCATCCCATGATAGAATGCATCTTCAGCTGACACCCCTAAATAAATTCAGTCTACTACCTAAGACACATTTTCAGCATTTGGGACATTTTTAACATGAAGTAATACACAGTCCAGCATTCGGAGCAAGCCTTCTTCAGGCAGCAACCCAAACCAAACAATTTTCTTTGGTTTTCATTTTAACCAGCATACAGACGTCTCTATTACTGCCAGGCTGCAAATAAAATACTGGTTTTTTCCAGAGGAACACTAGTCACACAGTATTTCCAATTTTGCAAGAATAAGGATGTAAAAGGTGCCAAATTAATTCAAAAAAACCTATTTCTACTGACTCTTTGAGAGGCCCAATTTGGCTTCTCTGAACTTAACCAAACTTCCTTCCTTTAACACTGTCTTTGGCTGACCGTATTGGAAATGGCTATTTAACAATAAGCTTAGTGTAGTTCCTCTGAAGGAACAAGGCAAAGACCCAGATTTTTCAAGTGATATGTCTCCAGTTCATTACCAAAGCTGAGATCATTTCCAAATCGCCCAAATCAGTCTCTTTAGCGAGAACTGGCTTGTTTTTCTTGCGTATGTAAGATTTGGATTTGACATTTCCTTTCCATAAAATTCTGTGCTACATACACTTGTGTGAGGGGAACTGTAAGAAATGTCGCAATTTACAATTTTAACCTATGAGTGATGGTTTTTTTTTAAAACAGCTAAACAGGTGAAATGCCTGAATCAATTTACTGTGAAAAGTTGCCGTGGATGTGGAGAAGGAAAGCAGGGAGAAGGAGGGTGATGTCAGTTTGATAATACAGTTGCTAGAAGAAAACATGTTTTACATGGGTAGTAAGGGCCATCAATAAAAATCATGGCCATCATAAAACACTGTAACAATATACATGTGACACTCTTGCTAAGGTGGGGCTGTTGGGTTTTTAACTGCACCATGAAATATGACATTTCCCACTGTTTTATGCCAGTTAACCGTGGCGGGGTCATGTTCATTGTGTGTCTATTTGGTTGAAATAAAAACATTTGAGATCCACTTCATTATTTAAATTGTACATTGGAGTTGTTCAGAGCTGCAATAGGGTTTAAGATGTGCAGCTGGGCTATGACAGTCATAGTGGGATTTTCCACTTCTCCTTGGAAAAATCTGGTGTGATGACATGGCTGAATCACACTCAGATTTCAGTTGCTCTTCAGACAGATTGGTCTTGCTGGATGTATGATGAATTAATAAATACATGCAAAAACAAATAGGACAAACATTCCAGAAATATGTTGGGGGGGGGAAAGGAAAAAGTTGTCTATTAGAAAGTTAATGTATAGCCCAGGCAGCAACAGCAGCTTGATAGAATGACAGGTCAATGTACAGTTGGTACCTCAAAAAATAAATGAACAGAAATCAATATCTCAGTCTTCCTGACTCAAAACCATGCTGATCCACTAGCACAGCTGTAATCAGATATTTATTAGCACACTTTGGGGCATCTTCTAACCTTGATGGAAATGGTATTGTACTGTTATTAGGAAGTAAGCCAAGCATGTGAAGTGTATTTTTCCACGGGTTAAGGATGATGCCAATTTTACCAGATACTGTTCAAATCAGATATGTTCATAACAACAAAACACTGAAAAAGGCCTGACCTCTCCCTTCCTGCACAGAAACTACTTTGGCATCAAAGCAAAAATTCAAATGGGAGCCAGTTCCTTTTGGACAATGGTTTTCGAGAGTTCTGCAACATTTCTACAATAAAATAAGAAAAAAAATTAATTCTCAGCTTAAGAACCACAAGGTAAATGTACTAAGTTCAAAGAAAACAAAAAGTGAAGCTTCCTATGCTAGGACAAAAGAGGGGACACAGTGAAGTGACCTTCATTGTACAGGAGGGAAAAAAAAGTACTATTATGGAAAAGACAGTCTGTTGTAAAAAGTTAAAAGAATAACCAAATGTATAGTCAATAGCTAAGGAAGAAAATTGGGAATGTTACTTCAAAAAGCAGCCATTCCACCAAATTGCTTAAAAAAGCAATAATTTCACTCATAGCCTGTTTCCTGAACAGTACTTTTCTTTCCCCTCTACCTTTATCTCAGAAAAGCTCCCCACCCATCCCAATGTCTTTCCTGGGTTAAAGAAGCCTGTCCTGTGGCTCACTTATAGCTATGAACCAGACAGACTGGCCAGCTGGCTTCTGCCAGACTAAGCCCAGAACATGCAAGCTAAGGATATTAATTCATTCTTTCCCTTCCAACCAGTCATGAAGGATGTTATTTCATTTTTATGGGGTTTTTTTTTCCCCCCAGTGAATTTTTGGGAGGAAAAACAAACTGGGAATCAGATGAATAGTTTGTCGTGTTTAAGCATGGCAGAGTAATGAGCATAGACTGAAGATCACTAGCTTCAGTTCAGTTGCATGGCTCATGTAAATTAATCCTTTAAATAGCTCTGAACACACAGCATATGTCTAACACACCCCAACCAACCATCACATGGCCACTGAACATACAGCTCCAGCTGCTGCTCCTATGACATCAAAGTTGCCAAGGGCATGCCAAACAGGCACTTGGAGGATTGGCCAGCACTTTTGGAGAGAGCATTAACTGCTCATCAGAGTGCATGGATTTCATGAGCCTAATAAGTACAGAAGAATCTGACAAATGGATCCAAACAATTCCGGTTGTGTGAGTCCCAGAACAGCACAGAATACTGACAGGTAAATCTTCTCAGTAGAATCACTTTCTGGTATCAGGGAAGCACGCATTAGAAAAAAAAAAAACCAAAAAAACCAAAAAAACACCAACTTGTATTATCATCACTGAACTCTCTCCATTTGCTCTCTGTCTCCACACTATGGGAAACAGGGCCAGAATGAGCCCTTGGGACAAAAGAGAAAGTGGTCTCTTTCCTGTGCTACAAATAAAACCATGAGAAACTATATCCAGCAACAATGTCTTTTACACCAGGCTTTCTCACCTCCTTCTGACACCCAGGCAATAAGGCTCTTTTGTGCCATAGACTAAATTGGTCCCCATGAAGCCTTATACCTGGGAGTTATGAAGGTCATTTAAAGCTTTATTTATGCACCTTTACCTAACAACTCAAGTGGACCACATGGTTCCTTCCACTGCTTGGGCCCTGAATTAAGAACCTGAAAAAATTATGTTCTGCCAGTCTTATGCTCATCCACCAAAAAAACCCCCACATGTAGTTCCCTCCTCTGCAGAGCATTAACACCTGCTTTAGCAGCAAACAAGCATTCAAAATGAATGCTAAAAGCCACTAGGCTTTAGTAGTGCTGGACAGGACACTTATCCCTTCATGTTTTAATCTAAAAGAAGAGCCTAGATAACAGGAGGAAAGTATTTGAAACGATGACTGCTTTGAGATGTTATTAACTGGTTTTCAAACTTCTCTATGAGAGAAGTAGCAAAGATCGCAGCAAAGCAATGTCTAAAATTCTAGACTTGAGGAGCATTTAATCTTTCTCACTAGCAGCAGCTTACTACCTTTCAGACTGTGTCTGCTCAAAGATAAGCAGTTAAGCATATGTGAAGAGGGTCTGCCTGACCACTGTGTATTTTACAGCATTATTTGTGCAACTCCTTCTCAGTAGAATTATCTTAGCATGAGACTGGCATAACACAGTGTCTAATCAGCCTTATTATCCTAAATTTTCAATTGTTTCCTGGTAAGCTGCATTTATGTCTTAGCTGATTATCCACTTAAACTATCAAGTACCAATTATAAAATGCAGTAACATTAACGTCACAGATGCTTGAATTCAGAGAGAAGCAACCCCAGATCATTTTTGGGATAATAAATTGCACTACAGAGGCAGCAGACCTCAGTACGAAATGCCTGTCTCCGTGACTTCAAATAAATAAATAAATAAATCTGGTGTACAAATTACTCATTCCTAAATAAGACTTTAGTTAGATAAACCATGGTATAAGTCTGCTTACAGCATTGCTGCAAACAGGCATTAGGATCACATTCACATAATGGTATTGGCAAGTGCAATTCCTTGTGCAGTCAACAGAAAAGTGCCTCTTCCAAGACTTGTTTTATGGCTGGTCCTCATGGAATAAAGTCCCAATAATCTTGTTTTCCTCATTCAGAGAGTTCTGAAAAACTGAAGCAGTTTTGTGGGAGACTTGAAACCTGTCCCTGTTCACTTTGCCAACTGATTCCTCATGCTCAAACTGCAGACATTCAGAAGCAAAACTTGTTCAAAACATTCTCTTGGTTCCTGAGGGTGGGGTAAAGTCAATTCAAAACACTTTGGGTGTCAAGAACAATATATCTGACTGTGCATCCTCACTGCCTGTGCCTAAACCTTTCATTATCATTGCAATGTCCTCTTTCCAACCCTTTCCATACCCTTCAGAGAAGCCAACCTGTTGCATCCTGAACACTAGAAATCAACCATGTAGGAATAGATACATTTCCAGAAGAATTTGTAATGGAAAGTTAGACCTCGGTTTTCACTGGGAAGGCTTTCTGACTAAATGGTAAGTCTTTCTCAAAGGCAGTTTCAGTGCCTTCCCTCCACCCCTGCATAGCAAGAGAAGTTCTCAGCCTTGCTCTCTGGTATGTGAGAAGGGAGATACAGCCGTAACAGACATACACTGAGGCCTTGGGAAGGCAGTGGAGAAACAGAGAGGATAAAAAGGGCCCTGAGGGGGTGGGAACTTGCCTTTTGCTCCCTGAGGCCTGGTGTGCAAACTGCACTGTAGGTTTTTATGTTCTGGCCTTCTAAATTTTTTGAATTCTATCCACTGCCTTGGCATTTCTGGGGATACCTGTGTATCTTACTGTGCAATCATCAAGGCTTTTAAATGATTCAAAGGGTCACTGTTCTGGTTTTGACAATTCCCAGACACACTTTGGGAGTTAGCAACATACAAATACCACCCCAAGCAAGCAGTTTACATACTAAAAAAAGTTTCATTATATAGGGATGAGCTGGATGTAGCTAGCTCTGCTCAGGGCCTGAGGGTGACTCTGAGCATGCTAGCCACATTTAATTTGTGTTGATGCAGCCACACCGGCTAGGCAAAATAAATAACCTTCTAGCTGCAACACTGTAGGTTCTCCCTTGCCACATGGTCTAATCACAAAATCAGAGAATTAGGGGATTGGAAGGGACCTTAAAGATCATCTAGTCTCAATCCCTTCCTACCATGGGCAGAGACACCTCCCACTAGACCAGGTTGCTCAAGGCCTTATCCAACCTGACCTTGAACACTCCCAGGGATGGGGCATTCACAACCTGCCTGGGCAACCTGTTCCAATGTCTCACCACCCTTACAGTAAAGAATTTCTTCCTAATATCTAACCTAAATTTCTTCTCTTTCAATTTGTACCCATGTAGGAATGGCATAGGACACCTTGTGGCTCCATCCTGAATATCCAAGAACAAATATGAATCAAAGTACTTAAGAGGTCTGAGTGTCTTTTGATCTAGAAACCTGGGTCTTTTAGCTCAGCGTGAAGAGGCCAAAGGTTTTTCCCCAGTAGTCATCAGCTCACCATGGGCCATTCAGCAGAGAGAATTCTTTCATTTTAAAATGCCAGTGGCTTAACACTGAGTAAATAGCTAGGGCTCCAGAGGAGAGAAAGAATGAATTTTGGTTCTAATGACAGCATAAGAGTACAAAAGGAATTAAAAAACCTCAACAAATGATTATTTCTCCCCACACTTCTCCCTCTTTCCATGTACTAAGCTGCATATGACCCCGTACTTGTTGCCAAGCCAAAGTAACATATAGTAAATGTATGAAAATACTCAAGGAATTACTTAACAGCTCCCAGGGGATTTCATCCTTTCCACAGTGGCAGTATTGCTGTGCTCTGTAACAGCACTAGGCTGAGGTGCACGTCTACATTTATTTCTACACCTGTACTTATCTATACAGAAATCTTTTCATTCAAGTTTCCCAAAGCATTTTACAAATAATCTGCAGAACCCTTTATTAAATCAGGTAACATAACCCTCTTATGGATGGGCATACTGAAGAGCAAAGGTACTTTGAGTCACAGAGTAAATCAGTTAAACCAAGAAAATCAGTCAATCAGCTGGGAAGTTTGGAACTCTGACACCACCCCCTCCACTTGCTAAGTCTGCCAAGCCACATGCACATCCCTCAGTCCTATTTATTTTGCTTTCCCCTTTATCTTCTTATTTCGTGAATAAAGTGCTTCTGTCAGCACAATTCCTTAACGATCACAACAAATGAGATTGAATATCTAGCTTCTGGTTTCAAAACCAAGGATAAACCATTTGCCTTTTGTAGTTTGCTTGTTTTTAATCCTACTGAGATAATTAGGTTGCCAGAATTGAGAAGGATGGGCAAGCAGCTTCACTTCCATAGGGTCAGGAAGAACAAAATTCAGGATGGATCTGCTAATCAAGCAAGAAAAATGCTGGATTATACATACTTCAGTATGGGCTTGAGCAGCAGGTCTGCAAGGCCTATAGCAGAGGAAATTGATCTTGAAGGCCTAAAGCCATGTCCGTGAGAACAGAGAAGCCATGTAGCAAGAGAGTGCACTGTTTGTGATGATTTGAGACTTCACCCATGAGAGCAGAGCAGCCATGTGACAAGTCATTATAGAGATATGTGCCTTTACAATGCTACCTGTGTTTATTCTAGCTCAGTATGTAGACTGTAATAATTATTAGGTTACTAACTGTTGAACCCTCATGAAAAGCATATCTTTGTTAGACAAAGTCACCAATGAAGAGAATTTATGCTTTGTGTCATAAATATCCAATCAGCAAATGACACAGCTATTGTGCATTCTGTATTAATATTGCTACCTGCTTGGGAATGAAGTTTTTCTCTTCTATTCTGTTATTACACCACTTTGGCATTGTTCCTTCTGGCTGTCCCGAATGTGACACTTCAGTCATCACTTATGGCAGCCAGTTTAAGTGACAATAAGAGCTATAGAGACTCAAGTTTTATAACTTTTTCAATATGTTTTCCTCTATTAAATAGGAGAATACAAAAACTTTCCACTTGAAGAAAGAGCTCACTTGAAACACACACTGCAAATTATTTCTTGAACAAATTGAGTGTAATTTTGGGAGAAGTAAACAAAACTTTATAAAAGTAATCTTTTAAATACAATTAAAGGAGGAGTAAGTCTGGTAGACTGTGGAAAAGAAGAGAGGAGAAATAAAAAGTTTTATGTGGATTGAGAAGACTTTATATGAGTAGGCTGGACTGCCAATTCTTTCATGTAGATTAAGAGTTATAAAATGGGAAAAGACTCATACTACAGATCAGCCTCTCTCTCTCCAGATTATGTGAAGGTTAGTAATTCTGATTACAGAACACTGCCACTTCTCTAAAATGGGACTGAATCCCCAATTTTTCCTGGCTGACAACCTACCTACCACTGAATTTTCCCAGGAGGTGGGAATGCAAAGCCCAGTGAGGCAGAAGTCTCCCAGCAAAGTGCATATTTTCCCTTTATAAGCTCTGTTAGTTTAAATAGCACGTGGTGTACAGTTACCCACTTGGCTGGTTGTGCTCTCCTGCAGCAAGAGGCAGTTGCATGGTTACACAGCTGACCTTCAAGAAGAAACACCTCTACCTTTTCTGGCCCTTATAAGTCAAGGGGTCATATTCTTTCTTTTCCAATTTCACTATTCAGCCGTTAAGGTTTATAAACTGCCCCATTATTACAAAAAATACATAGGTTCATCTTGATCAGCTTGGCAAATGTCATTCTACATTGATGAATGGCTTCCTGCAATAAAGAATGAGCCTCTTATTGAAACTCATGTAAGAACCTGAATCTTACCAAGAGAGAAGGAAGAAATTATGGGCAATGTGTCCTTCAAATTACCAAAAAGGGTAACGGGCAATGCAATGGAAAATACGATACCAGGAACAATCCTGCTTTGACATGGCAATGAATCAAGTTATCTATCATCTTTTTCATCATCTGCTGTTGAATTATGTGACTTGAAAGACACTATAAATACACTGTAGTTATTAATTAAAAAAAAAAAAAAGCTCTGAAACTACAGGTATTTCATTTCATAGATCAGAACAGATAAGTTATTTTGAAACCTGATTCTAGTACTTCTCCTCATACCAAATAGTGAACTGGTCAAAACTGACCTAAATAAGTAATAAATGTGAGAGAGTATCTGAGAGGACACTGGCTTATGTACATAGCTGTGAAATTATGTGGTCCTGAATCAAGAATAAGTAACAGAAAGTTGTCTGTTTTTAAGGTAATTTGTTATCACATATCTATGGCATTCTGCAGTTAGCTATTACATTTTGAATTGTATCTTCACTGAATAAAGGAGAATAAAAATATTAATAGTTGAATATCTCCTTCCAGTGAAGAAAGGAGTAGAGATAAAAGCCGTGGAGAGGACAAGCTAGTGCTTGTCATTCATCCCAAACATCCTGGAGTGTTCATCGATTTTTCTGATCTAAAGGAGACTGTATTACGTCAGTCTTCTAAATGCAAAGAAGTGATGCTGAAATCAAAGGACGGTGTTTTTCAGAAAACTATAAAAATATGGTAACATAACTCTGTTGTACTGCGAAAACGACAGAAGAAATTCTGAGTTTGGGCAAAATAAAAATAATATAACCTCTGAGAGAAGCATTCCAACTAAAGACACTGTACAAAAACACTGCAAGTAAAGATATGATCATTAATAGCACAGGACCAAAATCTCTCACACTGACTCATGAGTAAATAGTAGAGGAAGTATCTGATTCATGTTTATTCAAATAGTTCCAAAACAAAAATGAAAAAAGCTGCTTTATCTTGATGAATGACACCTTCTGGATAAGTGCATTGGACAGCAACTTTACCCACACTTTGGGTTACCACCATCAGTCCTGTCCAAATCATCGAAAACAATTGCACAAAAACACCGAACACAATTTCAACCATTAAGTCAATAGAAAGTTTACTTTTAATTTCACTTAGAGATCTCCCATGTTTTTTCAAAAATATATATGATGTAGTCTGTTTTCTGCAACCAAGATAGAGGAAGAAATTACTGAAGATTGTGTCATAATAAGTGGGGACCAGATTATCCTTCCAGTAGAAAATGCTGCATAAATGGGGAAAATACCCCTACAGATTCCCTTGAGGTGATACCTCCAGTACCAGTTAAAGACAAAAAATCCAAAACCAACCAACCAACCAAAAAATAAACAAAACACCACAAACAAAAGTTGCCAAACAAATGGCAACTTAAAAATAAATAAACCATGTTCAAAATACAGAAGCAGACAGGGCAAACAAATTCAGCCATAGGACAGGTCTCAAAAACCAGTGAACAAACATGCATAGGTTCTGTATCTCTGTGACAGTTCTTGCCCCTACCCACACAGCATTATGGTATCAGCTAATTTTTCTGTTACTGAACAGTCTTTGTGGTCAGGGTGTTATTTTGGAGTAGTCAGCATGTTATTTTGGATGATTGCAAATTTGCAGCAAATCCGAGGGCAAGTCCTCTCAAAACAAAAAAAAAATCCCCTAAGCTTTCATTAGCTACTTTTCTCATTACATTGTATGATGGAGATCTGAACAGAACCTACCTCTGCAGCTAGTTACTGTATTTAGAAAGGGTCTGCAGTGCCAGAATGCGAAGTGGGGGATTACTTCTGACCTTTACCAAGTTACATGTATGTATCCAGCTGTCAACTGCAGGTGGCAAGCTCCAGTGATAAGAAATCAGCTTTAGCAGTCCTTTGGTGATCGCATTTTTCAAGTTTTGTTGCAGTTATAATGCAAAAATTATTATACAATATAAAACCCCCTGTATTATACTTCACCTGATAATACAAGTAATATTAGATTGGAATTGTGCAGCCTTTTAAAGAATGAGAATCTTACCTTTTAACACAAAAAAAAATGGGGGCTGTGACACAGTGATATGGGAGAAAAAAAAATCGTTGCGTTTTGGTTGATTTTCAACAAACTAAACTAAAGAACTTATTTGCCTTGTACATTAGTAAAGGTATTATATTCAAAAAAGGTGCCTGAATGTTGTAAATTTTCATGCACTATCGATTACACAGCAAGTAGCTCAGTCTGATTCCTGGTATATCTAACTTAAAAAGAAAAACAGTGCCAATGCCCTATGGAAGAGATGTATGATTGGGACTATCCTTCACTTAAATTTTGATTTAGTGCCAGACTGTTTCTCTGTAACACAGGTAGAAAGAAGGTGGGTTAAGGCAAATACACAGAAGGTTCTAAGGAAGGAAACCCTGACCAGTGATGAAATCACTCTCCCAGGAACTGAGACCTGGGAGTATGTGGGAAATACAATATATGAGTATATTATCATAGTATTGAGAACTTGGGAGGAGGATATATAACATATGACAGGGCTAGCTTCCATGATTTTACCCAAAACTATACTTCCATTCATAAACAGCTGTACTAATTACAATATAACTACTGACAGAGCACTGCCTAACACAGGTCAGATACTGCCTCAGAAGGGTATTGTGGAGTATAATTAATCCACATAAAACACTTGGAAAGCCTGAGACTAGGTCACTGCATCACTGCAAAGGTAGTATGCCACAGCTGCAGAGCACTACCACTGGAATTCTGAAGAAAAATAGCAAAGTATCCCATTGTTGCAATAGATCTGAGTATTTGTCTCAACCAACTACTGTATTTCATATGATACAGGCAAAATGAAGGCGATTCAGCACAACATGAGGTTAAACTGGAGATAAAAAGCATTGAAAAAAGTCTATGGAAAAATTTTCACAGCTACCGTCCTGCAATGTTTCAGCAAATTCTCTCCTCACATAAAAACTTACAACTAGCCTATGAATATCCCCCGAGGATAGCTATCCATGTCAGATTTCAGGATATTAGATTTAACATAGAGCTTATGTTACTTGTGCAGAGTGTGAAAATCCTCCCACCCCCTCAACACCTTCCCCAGCTTTCTCTCCCAAGCTCCTGCCTCGGCACCAACCCTCAACGGCTGTGCTATCAGACTGAGTGCTAGACTGGTTTTGTACTATTAGTTGCTGATACCTAAAATGTAAGATAAAAGTCACTGCTGGCAGCCTTGTATCCAAACCTAATTCTAACTCTGTACATTATGGTTCTTGAAAACCAAACACATATTTTGGGAAGTAGCCAATTATTTAATTATAGATACAAACATTTACCCTTTTCATATTCTAACAGTTTGCATATTTCCTATATAACAACTTTCATCTACAAATCTTAAAGCACTTCCCAAACATATCTGTGGGCTGCAACACCACACATTCCATGGTAAATACACCATTTAGTCTAAGATTTTTGTATTTTATATATATGGGGATAGGTTCTAATAGTAGCCTAACTCAGTAAAGGCTAGCTGTCTAGCCCTTCCGATAATTACACTGAGTAACAACCTGTGTTTGGGGTTTTTTTAAGATTCTAAAAGCTTTTTAAATTTGTTAATTTACTAGCTCATTACAGAGGAAACTTGACAGAAGCATTCTCCTCATCTGCAGTTATTCCTTTCACTATGAAGAATTACAATGGATCTTTGATACAAACACAAATTTATATACAAATTATATTTGTTTAAAACACATTTTCCCACATTCCTCTTTGCTCCACTGAAACAGATGCACACCTTATTTTTTGCAGTTTTGAGGGGAAAGATCTTCAGGAAAACGGGCAGGATGGCTTCTTCTATACCTGGACAGTTTTACTAATCAGTGTAGAGAATCTTCATATGCTAGGGAAATTTTTAAGGAACATGTCCCTTACAGGTTTCATCACATCACTTTCCTGTGCTTTTTCTACTTGTGCAGGAGAAAATCACAACACTTCTTTCTCAGCAGCTGCTTATGAGAAGAGACAAGGAAGGGCTATTTCATTAGGACTGCTTTGCTCTGATCTGCCATGTGTACAGCACATCACTCCTCTATTTTGGTCTTTTATTTCTGAGGTTACTTTAAAATCCATGGTGCCACTTACATCAACGGGAAATCAGGCATTAGGATTTCTTAACCTATTGTTGTATGACTTATTGAAAATTACAACCCCTATTTCTTGCCAAAATTTCTTAAACAAGTTCTGAATTTCCTTCACTCCTCCAAGCCTGAAAGTCAGGTGTCCTTCAACGTGAATCATGGGACCAGCAATATTAAATTAGAAAAGAATCTAGATGGAACAAGACTGGAAACTCTCAGAAGATACCCAACAGAAATTCATTGGGAAGTTATACATGAGTGTGTGAAGAGCAAAAAGCATGATTTTCATAAATTTACAAATAATTGATGCTGCAAGAGAGAGGGATGATGCCTAACTAGTTTAGCACAAGACTACAGGCATGCTAGCATAATTTCCTTGCAGGTTGAGACACCATGTTAATCTATTTGATATGAAATTAGATAAGACAAACAAAAGCTACCTACCAACATGAAAATGTGTTTGATTTTTTTGTGTGACTGAGAAGCAGAATATGTTTACTTTTCCACAGAGCAAAAGTTCAAGGATGAGACAGTCCCAGGAGGGAAACACAAAGAAGATCCCACTTAGTGTAAAGCTGGATAAAAGCAGATTGATCACCCGTAAGCAGACAACTAAAATTAACCTGGAAAGGCACAGTAAGATGAAGGAAGAATTTTGAGAGCCTAAGGGGAAGAATGGAAGATGTCACACTCTCTAAAAGGGGAAAATCAAGGTCTTACCTTCACAAAAGATGAAAAAAGATGTCAACTAAGAAACAGAAAACTGAAAAATACAGTATTATTAAATTGCCAAAGAAAGTGCAAAATAATAGAGTGAGGGTTCCTGCCGCTTGGTGCCTGACAACTTCCATTCTGAAAGCTATTAGGTTGTATGGCAGCATCAGGAAACAAACTAAACAATGTCTGCCTAAGACAACATCATGTTGAAAGAGATTCTTCTCAAAGACACGAAGAAGGCATCTCAAAAGTGAAAGCAACAATTGCAAATTAATGTATCTATTGTGATAGGTGAAACACCCTTCAACTTAAAGAAAAGCTCTGAGAATAAGATTTTACATGCACCATTTTTGGTTAACAGTTGGCTTTACCACAAGAGTAGCTAATAGACCAAATCAGAAAGAAGAATAGAACAAGGTGACTCTGAAGCCATTCTTAACTTTGCAAGTCTCTTCTGCAGAATGGTGTGGGAAAAAAAGAAAAAAGATTCAGCATAAAAGGCAGAGCAGCTGAACTACCTGAAGTTTATAGACAACATATCCTACCTCCAAGATCTGACTAAGCTGAGGAAGGAAAGCCAGCAGAAGATGCAGCTAAATGAGCAAGAAGTACAATTCTTCAGAGTATTCAGAAAAAGAACCAGGACAAAGAATACAGCTTTCAGAAAAGCACCAATCTTTTCTCTGAATAGCTATGAAACCGATGCATACAAAAGACAACACAAAAGAGGATTTAGTATATTAAATACTTGTTTGGTAGTTCACTAGGATGCCTAGACAATGTTGCCTGCTGATTATATTGTTCAAATGAGACCAAAGTCATATAATAGCAGTATGCATTTTTAACAATCTGGATCTTCAGCAACCACACATATATTCCCTCCCTCCCTCATTTCATTCCCAAAGTCAAACGAAACTAGTGCTACTACTCCATTTAACCAAAGGAAAGATTTAGGTGGATGAATTAGGAAATTACCTAAAGCCATGCAAAAAAAACCCCAAGCAGATCCCGTGGGTAAGGCCAAACTCAGATCTTGTCTCGCTTTCTAGAAAAAAAACACCATCATTCCTTCTTTTGATTACATCTATAGTCTATTGTATGTATCCATTTCCCATGCCTATACACATTTAGAAAGAAGCCAACAATTTAAGTTTGAATCCCACACTGAAATGCATGAAAATAGGCTTTTACAGAACATTTAGAAGTCAAAATCTTTCCCCACTTTTTAAGCACTTAGATTCAACAACTCAGCAGTCAGCTAGCTCTTCACAGCTTTAAACATCCCCAATATGCGCAAAAGAGGATGCTGGTTTTCACTTGTGAATCTTCACTTGATGTGCTTCTGCCTTCCTACTTGCAGGCACTCCTTTGACTTCATAGCACTGCTGTTGGGGTGCTAAATGCCGAAAGATAGTTTTTTTTAAAAGAATGTTACTTTGCACTTGCTTTTACAAAGGCTGGTTTTTAAGCAGTTTAACAACTAACTAAATCTAAACAATTAGCACATGCATGTAAGTAGGACCCCCCCCCCCAAAAAAAAAAAACCAACAGAACTAGAAACAAAAAAGAAAGGTTATATCACAAAGAGAGCCTTAAAAATTAACTTTCAGTAATTTAACATGTAATTAATACCACAGATACAAAAACAAGTACACCAGTCATGTTGTATACATTTTCTGTACTGACTTAACTTCCTGTATGAGGATATTCATTTACAGGGACCTCTTTAACAAAGCAAGATGACGCTGCCTCAGCTGCAACCTCACCTTTGCAGACAGATTCGTTTAAAAGTTCAGTTTGGCCTCCTTCTTGTAAGAAGCTGAATTCCAAAAGTGAGTCTCTCTTGAATTTCTATAGTTCTCTGTACTCCATTTACTATTTTCGGTTCTCTTCCTGAAGAGCAAATAGTTGAACTGAAGCGTGACCTTTTTACTCACTTTAAATATGACCTAGAAATGCACAGCTGAAATTTAACAGACTGATCCTTAATCTAACTGAGGATAGGCCCACTCATTGTGCAAAAAGATCACCCCACAGATGTAAGAGCATTGAGTGAATAGTCAGATCTGGCACTCAGTTTTAGAAGTGGAATTTAGATCTCTGCTTTGCATGATCCTGGGCTAATCTTAGTGGCCATCTGGGGGGGGAAGGCAGTGGGATAAGGGCATTCCCCACCCCATATAGCTGATACAAGGTTGTCCTCAAAACTAAGGCTCCTTACAGGTTGTGAGAACCCTGAGGCTAAGCAAGTAGACACGGAAAAGTATCCCAGTCTTCATTTCTATGTTTGGTGAGAAACCAGAGGAAGCACTACACATCCTGGATAACCAGGTTCCTGCTTCTTTCTTTCTGCCAGTACTGACGGACCCTCTTAGATGAGTCTCATAGCAAGTTCATCCTTTTATCAGATTTCCATAATGATTTTACATAGTATACCAGTTTACTTTCATACCATATATTGAAAAAGAGGTCATACTCCCAGACTTCCTCCACTTACTGGTAAATTCCCCACCACACTTCACAGCTCTTAACTGCACCCACAGAACTTTTCATCCCCATTATACATGGTAGTCTCCTACCACCCCAAAAGATATGTTATTGTTTCCTGTTAGAAATAGTAATCAAATTTGCCAGGGCCAAATCATCAAGTGGAGTGAATTATGCATATTCAACAACATCAATGTGAATGAAATGTTATCAAAACAACTGTATTTTCCATCTAGTCGTCAAGAAATAATTGCCACATCTCACATGGTGCTTCAATAGATGACTAAGTAGCAACAAGTGTTTAGGTATCCTTTACTGATGAATAGTGAATACTCTCCTTGCAGAAACAAATTAAAAATAAAGTTGTAATAATTCCCATATCAGAACTAGAAGAAATGCATTCTTTTTGATTGTTTAGACTCTGATCTTGCTTCATAACCTTTTCCTTTGCACCCACAGAACTTTTCATATTGATGGGTTTTGAATAAAATATTCTGTGACTAGCATCCAGTGTTAGCAGTAATAAATAGAGGCAAGAACAAACACACCTTATTACTAGATGGCTCTGTTGTTGCTTCTACAACTTAATGTCTGCTTTAGGAGGGCTAACTTCCGAAGCTAACTCCTTCAGGATTCAGCTCATAAAGGATCAATGACTTCTAGCATGCTCTTGAGTAGCAACAGGGGAAAAACCTTGGATTGCTAGCTGCTATCTCATCTTTTTACTTCAGGTACCTCTGGGAAACACTGCAAAGCAGAACTTACCATCAGGGACACGGGATCAAGAGAGCTGAAATTAGAAAAGACAGTTTGGCTGCCTTCAGTTCAAGTGGAAGTATTACCAAAAAGTCTTCCGAATTATGTCACACAGGGCAAGTGTCACTGAAGTTAGTAAGAACTTACTGTGCCAGCAAATGTCAGGACAAATTACACAGCAGGACAGGCGAGCTGTATGTCACATTCACTTCCAAAAGGAAGGCTTCCCCCTACTGCCAAGAAGCTGCTCCCATTTCCAAGTGGATGTAAATCAAACTGCTCTTATTCAAATCAAAACAATGTAGAGGGAGTACTATAGTGATGTGATGGGCAATTCTTCGGATCCTTCCTCACTTGCGTGGATGAAACGCTTTGATTCTGCACCACCTTAGCACACAATCACCTCAAGGCTATAGAGTTGTGTATGTAAATGGCTGCCTGCAGGTTCTTGAAGCCACTGCTTACCATGCTGATGAAAAATGTCTACTGTCCCTGTGCTACTGGGTCATACCCATCTAATCTTTCTTGCGTCTTTGATCATATATTCTTTGCAGAAGGATGCATTTGCAATTTATGTGGGGACCCAGCACAGTACGTGGCACAACTGAGGCCTCATCAAGGCCTGGGGTCCCTTAGCACTACTAGAAATGTGAATAACAGGAACATAAAATTCAGTGCATCAGAAAGGAGAAAGACAGGACTAAGTCATAAGCAAAATAAATTTATTTCATTTAACTATAAGGAAATATTTCACTGAACTGTGAACTTCTAGAAAAATCAACTAATTTTGATTCAGCTATCCTGAAGCTTGAAAATAAATGTTTCTATTATAAATTACCAGCGCTTCAACAGAGAGAAAAAACACATCCCTATGTTCTGCAGTGAAAGAAAGAATAAAAACGAACAACCCCCCCAACAACAACAACACCCCCACACAACTAAACATGAGCTACAAAACATCTGGATGAGTTGAAGAAAATTTTTATTCAGTTTTGAACTTTTCTAATCCATGATTTCCCAGAGGTTTTCAGGTGCTTCTTCTTAAGGCTTTAATTTAAAACTCAGATTGCTGAAGAATATTGCCTGAAACTCACATAGCTTCTTTTAATGTCAGAATAACTGTGTTGGGTATAAACCAGAAGGTAGCTTGTTCCTTCACTTCCTAAGCTTTGTTTGGTATTTCAATAATTTCTCAGCCAAAAAAAGGTAAACACATCCAGAAAGCTATCAAGAACCACGTCCACAAATAAAACACAATATAAAAGCTCACAGATTCAGAGTCTGGCTTTGATTTAAGCCACTATTACCTCCAGTTATTTATTCTACCTCGCTTCCTCAGGCTACCGTCCCAAATACAAGAGTCACTACAGTTGACCATCTCAGGTGCTTTAAAGCAGAGAGTGCACAGCACTGAAAGAGCACTGAAGTTTTAAGCGAAGACCAAGACCATACCCAGAAGGAGCTGAGTTGCAAGCTCACATTTCCACACAGTAACTCTGCAAGCACCACAGCCTTTGGCAAACGAAGACTAACAAAGCAACTCTGGGGCTCTAACAACATTTCTGCTGTGAAGCAGTGCCTATAAATCCAGTTAACTAAGACACTGCAGAACACTCTGACCCTGAACATTTTTCTTAGCCGTTAGTACCAGTTCTTTTCAGAAAGTACTCAATTTGTGTGCAACTCTGTCTGTCATCAACTTGTGTTCTGAATGGCTGGGTTTGAGCTATGTCTGTGTAAGCAGAATTTGCCTCCATGTATTCATTCTCTATCACCCGAATGGCTGCTGCAAGAATGCAAATCCTATTTGGAAGGATTACTTGCCATGCAACAGCCAGAGGCCCCTGTCCAAGGCCTGGCTCCCTGCCGGGCCAAGAAGCATAAACTCAGAAGCTCCAATTCAGAGAAGGACGTGATTAAAGCAGGCAAGGTGGCAGCAGGAAAGGGTATTGTGATTTCACATATGCAGAACCAAAGCTGTCATCCCCCTCACCCCTGGCAAACACTTCGCTTAAATGTGTTCAAACAAGACAGCACAGACCAGGCAGGTACTTATGCTTGTGGAAGCTGGCCATAACTGGTGGCCATACAGATCCTATGTACATTCCTTCATTACAACAATTATGGAAAATTACTGGAATGCTCCAAGTACTCAAGAGTTTGAATGTGTTTTTCCTTGTAAGTTGTATTTGCTATTGCTTATCTTTGTATTTTCTGAATACTTCATACACTTCTTTCCTGTTCTTTCAGCATGCAAGTGAGCCCTTTCTATTTCTGCAGGATGCAGTGCCATGGTCTGTTACATTCCCCACCTCAGGATCTCTTCAATTTAGTTCTTCCACAAAAGAAGAACGAGAGTGGTTGTCTCACGCTTGTGAAAACGGCAGACTGATAACACTGGTAGTCAGCATTTCCATTCAGAATAAAAGCAATGGCAGTGCACTGCACAAGATTGTTTTCTTATCATTTTCGCTGACTGGTGAAATCTGAGAAATGAAGTGTCATGCTGACTTCAGTTGAAAGTCCTCTCTTTAGCCTCTCTGGGTTAAAGCAGACACCAGTTAAGTTCCAGTTGTAACAGCCTCTTTTTGCAACTGCACAGCTGCCTGATTCGAGCTTCTGGGTAACACAGAGCTGGTATGGTTTTGCATTTGCTCTGTAGCAAATTTGTGTTGATCAGAATTATTAAAATACAGAGACATCCCACACAGCCATTCCCCAGCCATGTAAATCAGCTTGAAAATGAGAGATTTTACTTTAAAACAAGTTCAGTTCATGTGTTTCTCAAGTGTTTCTACAGTTTCAAGTAACTTCTTGAAAATCTGTGTTTTGTACCTTCCCTGAAAACAACTCAGTAAAGGAAACCTTCAGAATAAGTGACAGTATATCCAGCCATCAGGTAAAAGATGCCCAGAAAATGTATTAAGATCTCCACCATCTTCAGCTTAGACCAATAAGTAATTATTTTTATTGAAAAAACTCCGAAAATGCAGCACATTTTGTAAACCAACCATGTAACAACCCTGAAAGTGAAAGAACACTTAAACTGCACAAAGAAAATGGTATAACTTGCATTGCCAGTTAGAGACATTTTCTGGCATCCAGTTTAGAGACTTTTTCTTTTGACTAGCTGTTACACTAAGTACAGGTTTCAAGCCTACTTCAATGTATGGCAATTAATAAGCACATTAAAAAAAAAAAAGAGAGACATCTTAGGTTAGTTGGAGGGTCTTCTATTAGCACATACTAAAAATAGATAACCTGTAGAGCTATCAAAACAGATACTTCACGTAACAAAATTTTGAATTTTGCAGCCTCTGAGGATCCTCCACATTTGTCATTTGCTTTCAGAAGTTGAGGCCTTTTGGGGTGTGCATATCATCCATTTATACACTGTTATTAACAACTCACCAAAGTTATTTGCAGTGAGCCACTACTCTGAACAAGCTTTGGAGAACACCTTCACCACCATTTTGGGCAGTGCCACGCAAGAGAGCTGCACTGCACTGAAGAGGAACAAACCAGCAGAGAAATCCTTTTGTGCCTTACCTTGTAATGGGAAGAGCAGATGCCTTCAAACATATCTATATCCGTACAGTCCATTGGTTCAGATCTTCCTGGTAATAGCAATGCTTCCAGCTTCTTGTTTTCTTATTTTTATGTGTCAGCTGGTGCAACCTGTATGTTTACAGAAGTGGGTGTGTTATTCCAAGACGTTTATTCATCTAATTTTATAAGGTATTCAATTTAAATACATATGGCTCTGTTCCATGTGGCTCCTATTGCTCTCCAGAGCTTTCAGCGTAATGGATTACAGACCACAATGTTTCTGTAGGTTATTGATTTTTTTTGAGTATAAGTAAAAGACTCTTTAGAATCTCTTTGTAGATTTTTCAGACTATCACATTCCATATGTGTATATCTTATATATTTGACAACATGCTCCTATTCCATGAAATTCAAACACTTAAAAAAAAGCATGGCATAACTTGCATCTCTGAACTATCAATTAATTTGTCAATTTATCTGTTAAAGGCTGATTCTTGTGGAAAGAGACAATTTAATATTTAAATACTAGTTCAAGAATAGGAATGCTACAAATCCGAGAAACTGGAGGTTGACAGAGTGCCCAAGATTTATGTTCAGCAATTAAAGTAACTAAATAGAATAAAGCCTTCCAAAACAGTGACTTTGGCTACTCTTCAAAGGTTTTCAGGACCAGAGGGAATTAGTTGGACAATAAGAAAATTTAGTCAGAGAAATTTTTTTATTTTTTTTTTTAGAACTATTCCAGGAAGCACAGTGAGATTCCTCAAGTGTATCTATAGCTGCATTGACCTCCAGGTATCTAAATTTGGTCATCCAAACCAAAAGGACCTCTGAAAACCAAACAGGTTCCCTGCTTACGCAAAAGAGTTTTCCTCTGTGAAAGCTATGAGGGAGTCATATATATCACAGAATATTCCGAGTTGGAAGGGACCCACAAGGGTCATCGAGTCCAACTGTTAAGTGAACAGCCATACAGGGATCAAATCCACAACCTTGGTGCTATTAGCAAGATGCTCTAACCAACTGAGCAAATCTCAGGGTATGTTTGACTCCCCACTGCAGACTGTACAGCATATCGAGCATTACCTCTGTACATGACAGATATCCCTCCCCACCCCCAATACCTTGAAGCCTATATGCAGGGGCCACAAGCAGAAAACATTTTCATGGTGGTTTTTACAGAAACATATTTCAGTTTTCACAAAAGTTCTATTAAACAATGGCGCGTAACTATCTGTTTACCGGCAGACATGCAGTCCACATTAGTCCAAGAGCTGCTTTGCTGAGCTGTACTCAACTGCTCAAACAACTGCTTCATTATGAGATTTCACCCGACAGCACTGGCTCCAGCACTATGGCACAGAAAATGGGATGCACATTTGCTGCTTTCCACATTTCGGCTCCTGCTGCTTAAAAGTTGCCCCTGCTCTCCACAGAAATTGTTTATAAGTATTTCAAAGGTTAATATAGCCCTGTGTATATGCAGTTTGTAGCACAAACATCTTATGTAGGCTGCTCCCTGCCTCTCTTTTTTTACTATGGAAAATTGAAAATTAACTCACTTCAGCCAGAATGCCTAAAAATCAACAGTGACGACACTTTATACTACATTAACCACTTGCAGGTTTACATCCTGGTATAAATCCCCACCGTGAAGGATGGCACACGAAGACACCGCACAGCAGAGCTGGCATGTCACACACTGATGGCACACTGGCTACATCTGATTTAATTGCTATTTAAACCTGAAACTCCCCATGGAGCCAGAGGAAGCCTTGATCCTGGGAGATGTTTCAAGGGACCTGTGCCTCCTCCTCGATGCAGGCATATCTCAGATGTGAAAGGTCACGCACAATTAACCTACAGTCCTTGACTCAATCTCCGAATAAAACCCAACATTATGCAGGCGCCTCTTTTACTCCCAACAAGTGTCAGGACTTGAAGCACTAGAAATAATGAGAGTCATGATTTAACATAGGAAAAAATATAACATACACTCTTGCAAATTAAGCACCGCAACACAAACTGCTAGGAAACAATACTGACAATGCCACTCTATGCAGGTTATCTGAACATTTCCAGGCTATATTTTTATTCAATCCATGGTTTTGGACCTCTCTAATTAGGACAAACCCTCCTCCTTCCAGACAGTGGAGCATGCAGAGACTGGCATGGGGAAGCAGTTTGCATGGCAATGACACTGTATATTACAATTGCAGTACCATGCTTGGGTGGGAGCCCCTGGTGGTCTAGTGGTTAAGGACACGGCACTGTAACTGCCGAGGCCCGGGTTCGATTCCCGGTCGGGGACACTCCCCGGGCAGGTGGAGCCCGTTAGCCCTGTAAGGCAATCCACCTACGTCCTGAGGACCTCGCTGCCACTGTCCAAGCTCGCTTGGCCCCGGCAGATGAACCTTAGGATTAAAGGGTGGGCTCAGTTCTGCGCGCACTGTGTCCCACCTAAAATAAATCCAATGCGCAGGCTGGAAGGCTACAAAGACCTTCCACAGATCTTCGTTCGCGAAGTCTGGCCATTACCATGCTTGGGTCATGATTTTGGCATAATGCTGTAGCACTCTGCAGAATCAAAATCCAACATAAGGTCAAATGTCCTCACATAAGTAAATCTGGTCTTAAAAGTACTGAACTCTCCTGCCATCTCAGACCTGTTGGATGACCAGAGCCTGTAGGTCAGGAGGGGCAGCCAACAAGTCTTTTTGGCAGTACACAGCCAACCAGCTCAGTGAGAAGGTGATCAATCTCCTTTTCTCTGTAGCACCATGGAGACCTTAAGCAATCAGGGTTCAGACAGAGGTGAGCGGCAGCTGTCCTTTGAATGGTGGGCCAAACAGGAACTTCACTGAAACATGGACTAGGACCTCTCAACTTGGCAGGAAGAGGCAGCAGGTTATGAAAATTGGTTGTCATGTGCAAAATTTGCATGGAATAAGCAGTCTCCGTATGCACTCACGTCATTTATGTGACTGCAGCAATAGATACGAGGCAGTCATCATTGGATAACAAAGAGGAATTAGCCAAGACCAGTAGGCAAGATGAAGACTGAAAAGACATCTAAAACTGGGGGGTGTGGGGGTGTGGGTGATCACTGAGATTAATTACCTTCATGATGCTGAGCCTCTGCTCAAATGCTGAAAGAAACAGAAATGGAGATCCCCTTGAATCTACCACTATAAATAGAATGCCACAATACTAGTTTGTATTCACACCTTGGATGTATACTATTTCTATTCCTTTGTATCTAATACTCTCATTATCTCACAGTGTTTTCCAACACAATGATAGACATTACATGAACTACAAAAATTGCTGGTTAACCAACCAAACTGCTTGAGTGTCTTCAAGTGTCTGACTACATGATACACCTTTAACTGTTTACTCAGAAACTAAAGCAAGGGGAGTTGTTTGAGAGGTAACATACATCTTGATTAGCTGCTGTCCTGATTTCAGTTACACTGTTAATCTACACTGGTATAAAACACTAAAGCTGAGCAAAGGAACATTATCAATATTTAAAAGTGGTTGCATTGTTTTCAGCTCCACTTCTAAAATCTTACCACGTGAACAGCTGATCTTAGTTTTTCAGTGTGCGCTTGTATACAGAGTATTCTACTTCTACCTCTGTAATCTGAAGTTGCACAATATGCTATAAACCATTGTTTTAACAGCTTAGCATGGATCACATGGATCATAGCTCTGGAGTCTTTGAAAAGGAAAACAGTATTTTATGTAGAAAAAACAAAAGTACAAAGGGCAGACAGGTACTGCTCCATTGACTTTGAGTGACCCATTTACAGCAGATGTGGATACGGACCAATGATAAGGACATAGCTGCAACTACTTCTCAGCTATGACAGATTCCCAATACACCTGTGTGATTTCCAAACCTAAGGAGTTATATTCTCAAATGCACATGCATACATGTGTTATGGAACACTGGAATTAATCTTATCTCATTTTAGGACCAACATAAAGGACTTGTAAATGTAGTCCTGCATCATCTATTCTAGAGGACTACCACTGGATTACAATATGAATGCCAGGTGATCTTTTAAGTGACCACAGAAGGCTTCTTTCACCACAGATTCCCCCATGTCTTCCACAACTAACATATGGTACTACTGTCTTGTCATAAAACTATGCTTGTTCCTTTAATGCATTGTGATGCTTTACTTAAAAGCCCTTCCTGGAAAAGTCTGACTTAATAGACAGCACTTAATACGGCAGAGTGAGCTGCCCAGCCAAACCTTTTACTAAATCATACCAAAACCGCCAGAATTTATGCAATTGCAAAGAGGATTAAGAACATCCTTGCTGCCCTGGAAGTGTATATACCTCAGAGGAAAAAACTCACATATCCTTTTTTATTCATATTAATCTCATTTTTTATAACTACAGGATGCATTAAATCCTGCTTAAATTACCAGGTACAGGAGCACTTGTGGATTGACATGTGGTCTTCTCTCAATAGCACTGTAATGAGGCTGAGGTAAACCAGCCTGCTGCAACGACCATAATGCCTCCAAAAGCCTGCATTCCTCCACACACTCCCACCCACCCCTCACCACATCTCCTACCATTTTCCCTTCATCATTTTCTCTTCTTCCCGTCTTTCTTTAGCCCTCCCTTTCCTTTTGTACCAGTAGAGGCTGGAGGCCAACTGGCTGGCAAAACAGCTTTGCAGAGAAAGACCTGGGGCCCTCACTGGACAAGTTGACCATAGACAAGAAGCAGGCGCATGTGACTAAAAAGGGACAGTAAAGAAGGTTGAAGCCAGGCTCCTCTCAGTGCCTCATTGAAAGAACAAGACAAAACAGGCACAAAAAAAAATACAAGCAGTTCCATTTAAACAGAAGAAAACTCTCACAGTGCGATTGGTCCAATACAGCTAAAGGTGATTCAGAGAGGCAGTGGAGTCTCCAACACTGGAGACTGGAGATATTTCAAAACTCAGCTGCAGGAAGTCCTGTGCAACCTGCTCTAGATGCTTTGTGCAGAGAGTTGAACCACACAACCTCCAGAGGTCTCTGCAACTGCTGCTGTTTTATGAGCCTGCAAACAAAGCCCTGTTCCCTAATTAACCTTTTTTTTTTTTTTTTTTTAAAACAAGTTGACCACAGTATGTTACTGACCTGGCTAAGTTAAAAACCTTATCCTTAACAGTGGTACAAGAATTTCAGTTGAATTCTCCATACTTCACGGATGGAATGGACTGACAAAAAAATTACTTTGAAAATTCACGTAGATGTTAGACATGATCCTTACTCTAAGAATCATAAAGATCCTTCTGTGCTTTACTTAGAAGGAAAGCTCCAGTGGTCACTGCTGCTTGCACAAAGATCAGTACTTCAACTTTCAGCATTTAATGCATTGCCCACTTGCGGCATTACATTATGTCTTGTCCTTTATATCATGCTCCCAAACGGTGACTGCCAAGGCAATTTTAGTTAGCAAATCTTTTCCTCAGCCTCCCAGAACACTGGATAAAACCTGCTTTCCGATGCAGAAAGAATGATGTGAGAGCATAGAGCATTCATCGCCATAATAAAGAACAAGTTGGACCCTTACCCAGTGCTCCACAGAGCTTTACAAAGGAAAGCTGGCAAGTGTGCCAGCTCATGCTCTTCTTTCAGGGAATGCTATCAGCAAAGGTCACAGTGAGTGCTTTACCTATGGATTACATATATCGTCATCTGTGGCAAGGATTATCCAGTATCAAGCAGAGATGCATCATGTTCTTGCCCAAAGAGGTGGCTAAGTCTTCTGTATAATCCATTTCCTCCATCAGCCAGGAGCAACAGATGGGTCATTCTTTCCGACACCCAGCGCTCCTTATTGCAACAGTTACCATATGCTGATCATTAATGATCCATTTGGAGCACCTCTAACGTCAACATTCTGAGTTCTAATATCTCAAACTCAGTTTGAGAAGCTTTATTTACAACAGACTACAAAGAGGGTCCAAAATGACAACCTGGGCTCACTCTTGTTTCTTTTCAAGAATAACTCAGTCTTCAGTCAGACAAGAGAGTCAACTAAGAAGCTTTCTTTTTGCAGATGATAAGTTAGAAAATTAACAGAGAATTTCATTCTTCGTATTTTGTATGTTTACTGTGGCCAGCATGTGCCTCCAAATGAGTAATTTGCAGTTACCTCACAACAACTGCGCTGTCTAGTGGTTTCCTTGGAATAACAAGTTAGTTTTTGGTTCACTTTAATTTCTATTGACTTTAACTTTAACATCTTCAGTACCAGAGTCATAGAATTGCACTTTATCACTCAAAGGAGATCTGTTGTAGACATCAGATTGTCTTTAGTTGTGCTCCTCCTCCCCCGGCTGAGCTTTGAATGCAAAAACTTAGTAACTATCCATAAAAAAATCATTTGTTGGTTATTAATTATTTCGTTATTTAGTTAATAGAGCCAGGCATACCAGTTCATATTTTACACAAACAAGGATATCATGAAACAATTCAGGCAAAGTTTTTTACATAGATCCACTAACTCTGACAAGAACAAATAATTTTCAAATACATACACTAGAATTTATGTGTATATTAATTGCCTCTATTTACCTGGCAGTCGATTAATCCAATTTACAGCACGGCCAAAACCTCTGGTCTACTTATAATCCAATGAGCTAGACTGGAGCATGAGTTGGTTGGGTGTTGTTGATGCAACTGAAATCTGTTGCGTGGCCACCAAGGGATTCAGCTTAGCTGAATTCTTGATATGGGGAGCTGCATACAGGCTGTGAAGAAATGTAATCTGCACTGATTCATCTTATCATCAGCTGCCTGCACTGATTCATCTTATCTGTTAAGGCAAAACTCAGCCCTGGCAAGACCTCCAATGGAAGGCAGCACCAGAGCAGATGCTACAGCAAAAGCACTTAGGAATATTGCCTCCTGTTGCCAGGAGAGGAAAGGTTGCCCAGTGTTTTCAAACTTTTAAAGGCAGTGTCAATACATAAAATGTCTTTAATATATGCACATTATTGCAGATATTTCAGCATTATATTGGCACATTAGTTTTATTAGCAGAAATAAAAAGCTTTGTCAATAATAAGCTTGAGCTTTATTTTATTCTGCATTATGCTGTAACTGCAGATCCTGGGCACAATCCCATAACTGCCTCTCTACCATTGTGACACTTGTAATTGTCTTCCCTCTTTCTTTAATCTCTTCCAGAAGAAAGACTAAAGTTCAAACTATTCCATACCGGGCATTAGTCTAGAGAACATCAGTTTACAAGAGTAGAGCAAATTCCATCAGTCCTAATAGGATTAGCGGTGTTTCGGCAGTTTACAAATCCTCAAAGTAACAAATATTTTTTTAAAGGGATACCTGGTGTCCACACAGTTGATTAGTATGGTCCACCACAATCAGAATAGCTGGTAAGAAATTTAGCATAATAATTTCACTGCATCTGCATCAAAGATTACTTTATGACTTACAGTAAGCCAGCCACATAAACTAGAGGGGAATAGGTCACTCTGGGACAACAGCATAGTAGGTAATAGCCAATTGCTTCCATGTGTAGATTCAGGACTAATAATGGGAGTTTTTAAGTCACCAGAATATCTTCAGATATAGGTAGTGTCACTATTACTACACTCTTAACTATTCCTGCAATTTATCTGGTTAAAATCACTCTGCAAATCTAAGAGTTAGGACTTAATATAGATTTTAACAGTTGCATTTGCCTTCCAGAGGTAGTGCTGCAAAGCATTAGGGGAAAATGACAGCTTTAAAAAAAAAATGTTTCTTTTGAATTATATTCCTTAATCTACTAATTTGCACACCTTCCCCTCTCCTGCCCCCCCAAAAGAAAAGGCCATCTGTAAAATGACACTCTCATTCATCAGAAGCACATTCCCATTGCTGATTTACCTCCCGAGGCAGTCAAAGGGTCATTTTTAAACATTAAATTGTCAATAGGATAAAAAGGAACTGATCCTACTTGCTTTAATTAGCAGCTTTTTCCACAGCAGCCTCTCCATATAAAGAACTCCCTCCACAGCCCCTGAATGCCTGACTGCTTTCTGCAGTTGAGAGGTGAATTTCTCTGATCCAGTATATATTTTGTAGTTCTGCTCCATAAGCATGGCCATTTATTCATAGCACAGTTCGGTTTCCTTTCCAATTTTTCTCATTTAAGTCAGTTCAATCCTTAATTACTTACCCACAGTTGTTTTATCTCTGTTACAACCCATCTATTCCATCTATGCTTTAAAATATTTTCCCGAAACAGTCATCTGGCCCCTCCTACTATTTGAGAGAAATCTATGAAGGCTCTCTCTCTAAACTGCCTAGATAAAAGGTACTGCCTATCACGGTACTACAACAGGCTTTTTCTGTGTTTACGCTTCAAGACATGTTGAAAAAAGGATGCAGTCTTACATGCAGTGTTCTACTTTAAATTCAACATGCCAGCCACAGGCTCCCAGTTCATGATATGGAGCAGTCTCGTGCCTTTGGCTGTATGTTACCAATACACATCTCTGCAAACCGGTCGTGACAAGCACCTTGTAGTTCCTGCTTCAAAAGCAAAAACACACAAATCCTGCCTTCTGCCAGCGATATGATGCTTTTTATGCAGTGATAGATACTAATGTCACCTTTCCCCGCAGCTCCTACCCATTCAAAAAGAGTGGAAATAACCCACACGCGATTTTCACTACGTGCCTACCCCTGAAACTGCTTATTCACATACAACCGAGCCCGCTATGCTGCAGAAGGACAGTTACAACGCAGCGCTCCTTAAACTACCAGCGCAAACCACCAGGCAGCTGCCACTCCGGATCACATCTCAAAAAATAAGGGCAAGGAGAAAACCTAAGCAAACGCGTCTCGCAAGCGGAGCCCCATCCCTCTCCCCTCTCCCATCCCTTACTCCGGGGCTCGTGCCGCCGAGCCGAGCCCCGCATTCCCCGCCCCGGCGGCTGAGCCCCGGGAAGCGGGATCCGGCCGCTGCTGCCGCTTACCGCTGCCCTGCTGTGCCCTGCCCTCCGCCGCGCTGCGGAGCGAGCAGCGCTGCTGCTGCTGCTGCTTCTGTAGCTGCTGCCTGCCGGGCACTCACCGCCGCTCCTCGCTGCTCCCCCGGCGGCGCGGGCGGGGCTCCCGCCGGCCCGGCCTCCCCGGGAAGGGTCCCTGTCTGCGGCAGGGCGGGGGGAGGCGGCGGCGGCCCCGCCGCGGGGGCGCGGAGCGGCGGCGAATGTAAATGAGGAGCCGCGGCTGCAGCAGCGGGAGCGGCTGGCCGGGGGTGAGGGGCAGGGGTTTTACCGGGGCTGG